>PVKS010012050.1:0-54890 GCA_004027875.1 Aplodontia rufa | reverse complement strand
GATTCTGGGGACTTCAGAGCCGCTGCCAAGCAGCACAGGTTCTTTACTATTAACCAGTGACAACTACATTTTAAGGCATTGTTTTATAAAAGAAAAATTATGCTTGTGTTAGCTCTATACCCAAGAGTGTCAACTTTCAGGTGGGTTTTCCTTTGAAAACTCTCTTTCATTTTTAAAAATTATTTTCTAACCCAGGCATGGTGGCACATTCCTATAATCCCAGCTACTCAGAAGGTTGAGGCAGAAGGATCTCAAGTTCAAGGCCAATGCAATGAGACCTTGTCTCAAAGAAACGAGGGGCTGAGGAGGTAGTTCAGTGGTAGGGCACTTGTGAGTTTGATCCCTAGTACTTCCCCCAATTTTTTTTTAAATTTGGAGCATGCTAGAAAATGTATTGTTTGGGCCTCCTTTTACAGAGAGGTAATATGAAGAGTTGTAACTTTTTCTCTCCACGTTGTTGAAATAGTTAATAAAATAGTTCTTGCCCCTCCCAATCATCACCAGAATCAACCACAACTGCATGCTACAGTACAGATGTACTCTTTCAGCTAATTAGAAAAATCAGGAAAAAAAAATCTGAAACTCCCACAAGGCAATTAAATTACACAGTTTACTTTGTTCTCTTCCTATGACAACTGCTGTTCAGGTTTAATGATTTGCTCCTACTTCAGAACAATCTAACAGGGCTGGAGCGGTGGCTCAGCGGTTTCGGGGCTTGCCTGGCAAGCACGAGGACCTGGGTTCGAACCCCAGCACCACGTACACAACTAAGTGTTGGAGCAACTAAGGCTATGTGAAAAACTAAATAAAGTTGTTTCTCTCTTTCTCTGTCTCTCTCACTGTCCCTCTCTCTTTAAAAAAAAAAAAAAAAAAGAACAATCTAACATATGTGCCAGCACCCTCTCTGCAGGTCCCTTGAATCACATCTCTATAAAGAAGGAGAGGTGAGACTACCTGTGCTTCTGTAAGACTTAAAAGGATTTGCAGATTATTATCTTCCAAATTAGCAGGCTTGGACACACTACACATGATTTGAGGACTAGGACAGCCCAGTCTCCAGTGAAAGCAATTAACAAGCAGGATAACAGCAATATGACTCTTTTCCCTGTGAGTCTGGCACCTCCCTTGGGAGAGCAGGCCTCACAGAGACCCCTTGCTGACAGTGCAAACTGCTTCAGGAGCCCTTAATCCAAAAACTGCTGGTTAAATTCTCCATGGGGGCTACTTATCAGAGGGCAGTGCAGAGTAGACTGGCTGCTCCATCCATTAATCTTTATGGCAAAAGAGAGAAGGGGATTTTTTTGGGGAGGGGGGGAGTGGGGATTGAATCCAGGTGCACTTAACAGCTGAGCCACATCCCCAGACCTTTTCATTTTTTATTTGCGACAAGGTCCCTAAGTTGCTGAGGCTGGCTTTGAATTTGCGATCTTCCTCCCTCAGGCTCCCAAGCCACTGCAATTACAGGTGTGTGCCATGGCCAGGAAAGATTTTAGGAAGAGGGGGCTGGAGTGGTGGCTACCCAGTTAGGGAGCTTGCCCAGCACGCGCCAAGTACAAGAGTTCAAATCCCAGCACCATATACACATTGGAGGACACGTGAAAAAAATAAAATAAAATTGATTCTCTTTCTCTCTAAAAGAAAAAAAAAAGATTTTAGAAAGAAGAAACCACACCACCCACTTACTGTAATCCAGATTTCCCTCAATGTAAACCTTTTCCTAGTGCTGGGGAAGGATATCATATTTATTGTGGTAGTTCAGGTTCTGAACTACTCATTATGAAGAAAAGTGGTGTAATAAGCTGAACAGAAGCCCTGAGGTCAAAGCCTGGGTCCAAATCTCAATGGCATCTGCCACATTTTTGGAAGCCTTAGCCAGATAAATGGGGATCCGCCAAACAGGCATCAGATCTCCTTTTTGGAAGAAAGGGATAACACCTATTTACTTTGCAGGGTTCTTTCATGAATTACAAAAAGTAAATGCGGATAAATCACTTAGCACAAGACCTGGCATACAGAAGCCACAGTATACAAAAACGGTAAAAATCCTCGGTAACTGCTAACATTTCTTGAGGCTTGCCGTGTGCCGGTCACTATGCCACATTTTCCAAAGGTGTGACGCTAAAATCCTCACGCCCGTTCTGTAAGATAGATACAAGATCCCTTCCTGCTACAGGTGAGAAAACCGACGGTGCAGAGAGTGATGGGCAGGTAGAGACTGCAAAGATTCATGAACCCGAGCAACACAAGTAGTGTACACTCCTGTCCACTACACGTTATTTTCCATTATTAGAGCATCAGCAACCACTTAATCGCTTAAACGCCGAAACAAGCACTTTGCATTTCACCAATGCACCCCCAAATCCTGGCAGGCAAGGTTCAGTCCACGCAGCTGAGGCTCGGAGAAGTTCTTGCGACTTGCCCGAAGTCACCCAGCGAGGCCCTGGCCCAGGGGAGCGGACACCTCTCAGCCAACCACCCTGCGCGTGGGAAGCCTCTGCCTCAGGGTCCCACGGCAGTCACCACTCCACTCACGACGGCGGGGAATCCCGACAGTGCCCGCCCCAACGGTCGTCAGGTCTCCCCTCGCCCGCCCAAGTCTGACAGCTCCAGAGCACCCTCCTGCCCCTCTCCCCGCCCGGGCCAGGGGTCTCCGCAGGTGCAGCAGCGTGGGGGGAAGGGAACCAAGGAGGGCGCATGCCCAGACGCCTCCATTAGTCACTCGCAGCTCACCTGGGAGTCGCGGAACTCCACCACTACATTCTCGCTGCTCCATCGAGCCGCCATCGGCCTCTCCCAATGGCCGCCAAACCGAGCTCCGCCGCCCCTCAAACCGTCGCCCCCCAACTCTGTAAGCCCCACGCTGCCAGGGAGTTGACCTGACCACGCCCCATTCCCCTCTCCTTCCCCCTGACCGCACCATTGGCTGACCCAAACACAGGCTCCGCCCCCTTTCCCGTCTCCTCCAATTGCGGCACCAAGCCGCCCCAAATAGGCACGCCCCTCTCTTGCTTTCGTCCTCATCTTGCGTCACCCACGCTCCCCACGGCTTCGGACACGCCCCTGCCGCTAGCTCTGCCGGGAATTGTAGTCCAAGGCAGTGCAGCCTCGGGTCTTCACTACTTTTCTCCCCGGTGCTTCCGGCATTGTCCCAGACCCAGTCTACTAACCAGTATCCAGCATTGGTACAAACCACAGACACCGCTTCCTCTGATGCCTGTGGTCAAGGCATTCAAAAGTCTGAATCCACGATTTTTTTTGTTTCAAACAGTACAGCAGGGTCTCCAAGACCTTTTCAGAGGGTCTCTGAAGGCAAAACAATTTTCATAGTCTTACTAAAAGATTATTTTCCCTTTCTTCTCAACAGTGTGTAGTGAAGTTCTCTGAAGGCTAAATGGATCATACAGCAGCAGATTGGATATAGAAGTAGATGTGAGTCCAGCTGTTTATTAGTAAGCCAAACTTTAAAAGATTAGCCACTCTTTTAGTTAACATAGAAAATAGTTATTATTCATTTGTCATATATTACCAATGTGAGTTAATGTCTAAATATAATGATTGCCAAGAATAGTGGCACATGCTGGTAATCCCAGCAGAGATGGCTGAGGCAGGAGGATTGCCAAGTTCAAGCCAGGCTCAACAATTTAGTGAGGCCCTAAGCAACTTATCGAGAACCTGCCTCAAAATAAAAACTAAAAAGGGCTAGAGATGTAGCTCAGTGGTAAAGCACCCCTGGGTTCAATCCCCACTACCAATAAATAAATATATAAATCTTTAAATTATCATATTTGATTTCTTTTTTTTTAAGAGAGAAGGGCAGTGAGAGAGAGAAAGACAGAGAGAATCAATTTTTTTATTGAGCTTTTCACATGGCTTTCATTGCTCTGACACTTACTTGTGTACGTGGGTGCTAGGGTTTGAACCCATGTACTCGCACATGCCATCCAAGTGCCATAAGCCCTGAGCCACTGCGCCAGCCCCCTCAGATTTTTTTTAAGAAAGAGGGAACAGTGAAAGAAAGAGAGAGAGAGAGAGAGAGAGAAGCAATCTTTATTTAGTTTTTCATGTGACTTTCATTCCTTGAACACTTTATTGTGTACATGGTGCTGGAGTTTGAACTTGCATACTCATGCATGCCAGGCAAGCACCGTAACCACTGAGCCACCACTCCAGCCCCCTCAGATTGAATTTCTAATAATTACTGCTAATAAATTAGCCCACATAAACATTTTTGGAGGTCTTCATAATTTTTAAGACTGCAAAGTGATCATGAGATCAAAAATGTTTGAGAACTAATGATAGATGGTGATTCAGTTCTCCTTTTTAGTCCCCCTTCTCAAATCCTGGCTTAACTTAGCCTTAATTTCCCTACTGGAAGGAAAATTATTTAACTTCATTTGGTTGTTGTAAGTTGTTAAGCACATCCCAGGTCATTGTAAGTGCTCAAGTATAAACTAGTATTTCTTTTGTTGTTGATATTATTATTTTTCCCTCCTTTTTTGGGGGGAGGATATTAGGGATTGAACACAGGAGAACTTTACTACTGAGCTATATTCCCAGCCCTTTTTAACTTTTTAGTTTGAGACAGGATCTCACTACGTTGCTCAGGGCCTTGCTAAATTGATCCGACTGACATTGAACTTGTGATCCTCTTGCCTCAGCCTCCCAAGTCCCTGGAATTACAGGCAAGATCATTGTACCTGGCAATATTATCATTACTTCTATGTGCAAGTTATAGCATAAAAGAAGATGCAGCCCCTTTCCTCCTTGGAGCATTGGATATAAAGGGGAAGATAGGATTTTCCACAGGTTAGGGGGACCATCATCTTACCCCTGTTTGCCCAGGACTTTCTAGGCTTTAGCACTGTGTCCAGGAAACAATTCTGTACCCCAGAAAGCCCTTCAATACCAGGAAAACTGGAACAGTTGGTCCCTCTACAATAGGTACATACTTGGCAGAATGAATCGTACATTATAATAGACTTGCAAGCAATGTGTCGGGAGGGCATAACCTAAATGGGGGACCTGAAATGACATCTTGAAGGTGACATTTGAGCTTTTCAGTATAATATTAAGATCTTGACAGGGTACACTATCCCAAAAAAAAGTACTTCAGCATTAAGAGTGTGAATGAAGACCTGGAAGTGCGAAGGGAAGATGTGTTCCAGAAACATCTGTTCCCCCAATTAACTCTCTCTCGTGGCACTGCGCTGCTGTCCTTCAAAACACACACAACAACTTGCGTCAATATTTGTTTACTGAATGCTTTCAAACTTCAGGAGAACAAGGACCAGGTCCATTTTGTTGGGTCCCGTATGGCCACTGGATTACAGGCTGCTGCATGAATATATATCTGACGAATGAATGCAGAGTATAGACCCCAGCCTCCCGCTGAGGTCAGAAGGCCATCTATGCAACCAAAATTAATTTCAAAACAATTCAAAGTCTTTGCTTCTAATTCTTAGCATCTGGAAGGAAATACAGAATCAGCAGTCATTCTCCTGAAAAAGTTCCTTGCTGTCTTTCCTCATCAGGTTTTCTTACACATAGGAACCCTTAAAAAATTCCTTCTTTGGGCTGCAGTGGTGGCTCAATGGTTGGAGCACTTGCCCAAGTACCTGGGTTCAACCCCCAGCACTATATATACTGCTAAGTATCAGAGAAACAAAGGCCAGATGCAAAACTAAATAAATTTGATTCATTGTCTCCCTCCCTCTCTTCCTCTCTCTCTCTCTCTTTCAAAATAAAAAATAAAAACACAACTCCTCATGGGGCATGGTGTTACATGCCTGTAATACCAGTGACCAGGAGGCTGAGGAAGGAGGATTGCAAGTTTGAGGCTAGCCTGGGCAATTTAGCAAGGCCCTAAGCAACTGAGAGAGACCCTGTCTCAAAAACTGTATATAAAATAAAAAGGGCTGGAGATGTGGCTCAGTGGATTCAATGCCCAGTACAAAAACAAAACAAAACAAAATAAAAACTCCTGAACCAGGTGTCACTGGGTAATGCTCCTGTAGTCCCAGCACTCAGGAGAGAGGCTGAAGCAGGAGGATTGCTTGAGCTCAGGAGTTCAAGACCAACCTCCACAACATAGACCCGTCTCAGAAACAACAGGAAACTCTTCTAGCCTTGACCTCCATGCCGTTCTGATGGTTTTTCCGGTCTCCCAATACCATCCTAGTTCTCTATCACAAAAGGCCAAAGATTGCTCTAGAGAGAAAAAATCTTCACTCAAGGAGCCAGGAAGGGAAAAAAACTGCAAGCCAGGCACGCCCAAGGGCAGTGAGAAGGAACAAATAACTAATCTTTCTATGCATGCTCAGACTAGCACATCAGAATAAATGAATAAATCAATTCATCTTGGCCCAGTCCTGTAATCTGAGCTGCTTGGGGGGCTGAGGCAGAAGGAGTGTAGGTTTGAGGCTAGCTCGGGAAACTCACTGAGGCCTGTCTTAGGATGTAGCTCAGTAGTAAAAGGCCCCCGGGTTTAATTCCCAGTATGGGAGTGGAGGGGTGGGAATTCAATTGTCTAACGTACCTTATGCTTATTTACCTTTTGGCTAGAGGTGCTCAATGACTCTTGCTGAATCAGTTGTTGACAAACAGGTGTGGATAGTATTTATTTGGTATGGCAAGAAGTAGTGAGAAGTACCCTGCTTAGGAGTTTCTTGTTTGGGATAGTAATAGAGATATTCCAAAGCTCTGCCTTTCCACAGATAGCTTGAAAATCTTCCCACCAAGACCAGTAGAAAAACCCTCGCCGGAGCATTTCTGCAGTCCTCCCCCATTCCTACCTCTTTTGTTCATATTTATCTAGTTCTCAAAATCTGCTTGTCATGGACCTTCGGCACAGAAAGTTCTTTGGGTTTCAAGTCCTTGGTGTTCTCCCTTCTATGTTTTCCTTCTTAAATGTGAAAAGAATTAGCACCTTCCTGATTGCCTCCTCGGGCCCTTCCTTTTTATCTCCCACCTACGCTGTGTCCCACCTACAGTCATGTCATGATGCTGTCATCAAAGAGTAGGGACTCTGAAGCAAAACTGAGATCTCTCCACCGACTTCTTCATTGCTATAAGCCTTTAAGATTTTTTTTTTAAGAGAGAGAGGGACAGTGAGAATGTGGTGCTGGGGTTTGAACCCATGTCCTCGCACAAGCCAGGCAAGCACCGTAACCACTGAGCCACCGCTCCAGCCCCAGCCTTTAAGATTTACAAATGAATATCCTGAATCAAGGATGGAAGTCCCTTATCACCAAACTGTGTCTTTTCAGAAGGTCATTCACTAGCCAAGTCACAGGAAGTTAGGGTACACAACAAACTCAGAAATCCAGGGCCTTCACGGACTCTCATCAGTGGCTAACCACATAACTTGAACGCTATCCTCTATCACTCTAGTCCTGTTTCCTCTTCTGCAGAACATGGAATTGTCCGTTAGGGGATTGGAGGAGGCATCTCCAGAGGCAGAGGAGACCTCTACTCAGATCTTCTAGGCTCTTGACACATCACAGGAAAGAATTTAAGGACACATCAGGTTTTAGCAGAGAGAGGAAGAACTTTATCAGAAAGTGAAAGGTGGATATTCGTGTTCTCAGAGCAGAACACAGATATCTTGAGAGGCAGACAAGTTCTCTGTTCTCAGGGTCCTGGCCACTTGTTTTAAAGTAAACTTTGAAGGGACTGGTGTGGGAAGGTCTGTGGGATCATGACAGTCTTGTGAACTCAGTTCTTTGATTACAGACCACAGGATGTTTATAGAGGTCTGGTCCTCCCCAGAATCTTCAGGTTGATGTTGTCTCTTCCAGATAATGTTTAGAATGTGCCTATATTACAAGTTTTTAAAAATATATCTCCTTTTGTTTTATCTAATCCAAAAATACATTGTATAGGCTGACAATATTCATAAGCTTTAATCAAAATGTGGTGATTTTCATGGATGAGTGAATTTACAGTACCTGTAAGATTTGTAGATTTCTCAGAAATTTGACAGTGATCAGCTAAAAGAAAAACAGGTTTGGGGAGTAAGTCTGATTTTGGGGCTTTTAGATATATATAGGTACAGTCTCTTTCTTCCTTCTTGTCTCCTTTCTCCCTATCTTAATTTCTTCTGTACTATCTCAGAGTCAATTGACCCCCTCAATCCCTTTGGCCCCTGCCCTGAACCCCACTAGTAATTTCTCTTCTCCATCAGTCAACAAGTATTTATGGATGCTCTCCTCCTGCTACGTGCACTTGGTTACTCATTACTCTGGTTTCTCTGCTTAATTTTCCCCTTTTCAAGCAAAATAATAGAAATGTAAAGAGCTCTGAAAGGGCTTGGGAGGCTGTCACTCCCCAGTAGACTTATGTACACCCAGTGGATGTGTGGGGATGGGGTGTCCTCCAAAGCCACAGGAAGCCCTCCCCACTCTCTGGCTCTTAGAGATAGGAACCGGGACACAGGTTTCCCTTTGCTACCCAGGAGTAGGCCCTAACAAGCCATTTTCCCTCTTTTCTGAACTGCTCAAGTCCTCGACTTTTCTATTCTTCCAAGATGGTTAAGGGTGGGGGGCTTTGCAGCGCACTCTGCACATCTACAAAGGGTTTTGGCGACACTGATTTGATCAGCTCTTTCTCCTGCTGTGGTAGGTGGGTCAGCAGTTTATCAACCCTATTTCACAGCTGAGGAGTGCCACAAAGCAGCTCACTCACAACCCGTGAGAGTAGGAAGATAAAAACAACAAGAAATGGAGGTCCAAATCTAGCCAGGGCCATTTCCGCAACCCATATCCTCATGCTCAGGGCATCCAAAAGGACTTGCCACTCCTCCCATACCTCTGCCTGCCCTGGCACATTTAACACTTTTGGTTTTCTTCCTTGCTGTCCTGAGTACCAAACTCAGGGCCTCGTGCATACTTGGCAAGTGCTCCATCACTGAGCTACACCCCAGCCCCACTCTCTTGTGGTTCTCTGGCCTCTTTCATTTCTTCCAGCACGTCCTGTTCTCACTTCTGGGCCTCTGAATACTCTGTTCCCTTTGTCTGAAACACCCTTCTCTTCCTAAAACACAGTTCTCCTGGTCCTACTTCCTCACCTCGCTAATTTTTTTTTTCAGGTCTCGATTTAGAATCATTGGATTGTGTTGGTACCTATCCCATCTTTTTTTTTTTTTTAAGAGAGAATCAATTTTATTTAGTTTTTTTCATGTAGCTTTCTTTGCTCTAAGACTTTGCTATGTATGTGGTGCTGGGATTTGAACTCACGTACTTGTGCATGCCAGGCAAGAACTGTAACTGCTGAGCCTCCATTCCAGCCCCCTATCCCATCTTTTGATCAACATTATGCTTTTTCTCACAGTACTTTTTCATCCTTGCACTCAGTCAACAATTATTTACTTGTAGGTACTGGGGATTGATCCCAGGGGAGCATTACCACTACACTACCTCCTCAGTCCTTTTCTTATTTTTTATTTTGAGTCAAGGTCTCACTAAGTTGCTGAGGTTAACCTCTTGCCTCAGACTCCCAAGTAGCTGGAATTATTGATGTGTGCCACCACACCCAGCTCACTGTGCAGTTTGTGACTGACTTCTTAGCATGATGTTTTCAAAGTTCATTCGTGTTGTAGCATGTATCAGTATGCTATTTCTTTTAATGACTGAATAATATTCCATTGTGTGGATACGCCACACTTGGTTTACCTGTTTATTAACTGATGGACATTTGGATTGTTTCTACTTTTTGACTGTTTCAAATAATGCTGCAATGAACATTCATGCACAAACTTTTTTTTGTGTGTGTATGTACGTTTTCATTTCTCTTGGAAGTATACCTAAGAGTGAAACTGCTAAGTTATATCATAATTCTATGCTTAATCTTTTTTAAGGAACTGCCAGGTTGTTTTCCAAAGCTACTACAAACTTTTACATTGCCACCAGGAAGATACAAGGGTTCTGATTTCTCCAGTTCTTTTCAACATTTGTTATTGTCTTTCTCTTTGATTATAGCTGTCCAAGAAGGTGCAGAATGGTTCTTCTGAAGTTCAGTGAGAGCAGGAATTCCATCTGTCATGTTCACCTGTATCCCAGAGCCTAGTACAATGCCTGGCACACTGATACTAAATATTTCGTTAATCACAGTAAAAAAAAGTTTTGTCTGTGGTACATATATACAATGGAATACTACTCGGCTATTAGAGAAAACAATATGGCATTTGCAGTCAAATGGATGGAGATGGAAAAAATTTTACTTAGTGAAGTATCCCAAACTCAGAGACTCAAGGTTTGAATGTTTTCTCTCATTTGTGGAAGCTAGAATATAAGCAGAATCAGTATGTTAGATGGCTAACCTAACAATTACCTCAGCATGTATGAATTCTTACATGATCATGGGGAACTGTGCTTAGGTTCCTGGGGGACATAGGGAGGGGGGTAGGGAGGGGGGAAGGGAATAGGAAGGACATCAAGGTGACCAGAGGGAGGTAGTATGGGGGAATCTAACGTGAGGGGAACCTCCGACTTCCAGGAGAAGTCCAATTAACTTGGGGCTTAAGTAAAGTGAAACATGGAACCATGGGGAACCTAAAGAGGGGAAACCATGGTCTGGCACTTGTATTGGCTTGTTCCATCATTATACTTTTGTTCTTGATTGTTTGACGATGAACCCCTCCTAGTTATAAGACTATATTTATCAAATAAAAAAATTTTAAAAATGTTTTGTATGGATAAGTAAAGCGAAAGCTACTTGGTTACAATGCATATTGTGCATTTATCTCCCCAGTAGGGATCTATTTGTCAAGGGCTCTAGAATCTTTTTTTTTCCTGCCTAGCACCAAACCACTCCTCTTATCATGCCATAGTCTTTCTTCTGTGATGGAACTGGGTTAAATGTTAGTTTTCTTCAGATCATCATTTGGATTTCAAATGTGCACAAACTCCTCATTTAGGCACTTTCAGTTAACTTCTAGAATATTGGCTTATTTAGTTTCTTCCTACTTTCATTTCTCATACAAAACTCTACTTCTTTTTGCTCACCCCCAGGCACTTTAATGCTTACAAATAGTCATCCTCCTGTTGCTTTCCAGGCCGGTTGCACTGGAACAATCAATACCTATCTTTTTGGTTTTCTTTTAACATTTTTCCTATTTGGGCTTCTTGGTTTGGAAATATCTGGAGGCACATAAGAGGCAGGAAGCCAGTTAGGCCAGAGACTGAGTGATGCTCAGAGCCAGCATTTAGTATTGAGAAACAGTCGTTCAGTGAATGAATGAATGTGCATGTGTGAGAAAGACAGCAACTGGAGAGGAAAGGTGATTCTTTATTGCAAAAGGCAGACTGGGTCAACAAATGTTTATTCAATACTCACCGTGTCCTTGCCTTGTGATGTATGTCAAAATACACGGTAAAGAAAACAGGGGTCCTACCAGGACAAGGAATTTCTAAAATCACTCCTTGCTGCATTATTCTATCTCTGTCTGTATATATTTTCACCTTTTATCCTACCCTTATTCTTATTTTTTTTTTTTTTTTAAAGAGGGACAGTGTGTACGTGGCGCTCGCGTCCTCGCATGCCAGGCCACCGCTCCAGCCCCTGCACCTGTTCATTTTGAGGATTACATTTTAGCTAAGGAATCGACTCGTTTGTTTAAGCCCCAAATAGGAGGATCTGATCTAAAGTGTGCGAACCCCTGCGCCCCGATTCCCAAGTGCCCCACGGTACTCTCAGACCTTCAGCTACCTCTGTCCTAAACAATGCTGAGCTTCCTGAAGTTGGGGTCCGGGGCAGGGGAACCTGCGAGGAACGGACGGCGCGTCCACCAGAGGGTGCTGTGGGGCAGATTTCTGCAGGGAGGGGAGCTCGGCCCGCGACCTCAGGGCCAGGTAGGCGCTCGGACGTTTCCTCTCCTCCCGGTGTTTCCTCCCCACCCCGTGGGTGATCAGCCACTGCCGGGCCCGGGCGGAGAGCTTGCTTCGGAAGGGCGTCCTGCTCCCGCGGCTCCGGCCGCTCGGGGCCCCGGCGACGGGTGGGAGGGGACCGCGCGGACACCGGCGGCCCGGGCGCCGCGCGGGCCGCGAAGGGGTTAACGCGGCGGGCGGGGGAGGGGGCGCGGGCCGCGCCTGCGCTCTGCCGCCCTCCATTGTCTGCACGGAGCGCCGGCGAGCGCTGCCCGGGACCGAGCGGGGCGGCGCGGCTGGCGGGGCCGGCGGCTGTGGGAGCGAGAGCGCGACGCGACGCGACGCGACGCGACCGCGGCTTCCCGAGCTCCGCCCGGCCGCCCGGCGCCGCAGCCCGCCCGAGGCCCGGAGGGGTGCGGGCCGCCGTCCGTGGTCGCCGCGTCCTGAGGCGGGGGACGCGTCCGGCGCCCCCAGCGCTGCTCTGCCTGCTGCTGTGCGGCGGGCGGCCTCCTCCGGCACCTCCCTGCGCCCGCCCGCCGCCTCCCTCCCTCCTTCCCTGCGGCTCCCCTGGCTTTCGGAGCCCGGGGGCGGCCTGTGGCGCGCGGAGCCGGCGCCGGACTGCGCCTCCGTGGACCTTGAGGGGAAACATGCGTTTGGCTTGGATCGTTTTAAATTCTTAGTTTGGGGTCCCCGCCCGCCTGCGTCTTCCGCCCCGCAGGTTTTCGGCTTTTGGTTTTTGGTTTTTGGTGTGTTTTTTTCCTTTTCTTCCTCCGGGTCTCCTTTTTGACTCCCTCCCCCTTTATGCTCGCCCAGCCCTCCCCCCGCTGCTGAGAAGTGGGGGAGGGTCTCGGCCTCCAGGTTCCCGCCCCACCGAGGCCCGGGCGAGCATGGGGGGCAAGCAGAGCACGGCGGCCCGCTCCAGAGGCCCCTTCCCGGGGGTCTCCACCGATGACAGCGCTGTGCCCCCGCCGGGAGGGGCGCCCCACTTTGGGCACTACCGGACGGGCGGCGGGGCCATGGGGCTGCGCAGCCGCTCGGTCAGCTCGGTGGCGGGCATGGGCATGGACCCCAGCACGGCCGGGGGGGTGCCCTTTGGCCTCTACACCCCCGCTTCCCGGGGAACTGGAGACTCGGAGAGGGCGCCCGGCAGCGGAGGGTCGGCGTCCGACTCCACCTATGCCCATGGCAATGGTTACCAGGAGACGGGCGGCGGTCACCATAGAGACGGGATGCTGTACCTGGGCTCCCGAGCCTCGCTGGCGGATGCTCTACCTCTGCACATCGCACCCAGGTGGTTCAGCTCGCACAGTGGTGAGTCCGCGGGCGGCGGAGGCCTCGGAGGGTGGAGTGCCGGGAGGGCGCGCCGGGGCACGCCGAGCCGCCCCGCGCGTGCCGAGGTTTGGGTTTGGAGCGCACTCCTGCGTGTGTGTGCTGCTCCCGAGGATGAATGGGACGCCTCCTGGAAAGGAGGCTTTCGGAGAGGCTGCGGAGCCGGGCGTTTTAGGACTCCAGGCGCGTGTTCACTTGTGGAAGGCAGAGTGAATCCTGCCATCGACGTCTCATTTGTTGGCATCACCATCCTCAGGGAAGAGGTCTTGTCTGGCTGAAACAGCGAGTCAGCTTGGGTGCTCGCTTTCTGCCTCTGCAGTATTGTGCCACCTCACCGTTCACGGAGAGGGGGATCCGATTTGACCAGTGTCTCTTAAAGAGTGTGAAAAGCAACAAAATCGGGGGCAGTGGTACTTGGATTAGGGCTGTCACCCATCCTGGGAGAGGGGGATGCCCAGATTTGTCACCCTACTGGTGATATGTTTGTTTAAAATGGAGCGGGCGGCTGGCTTAGACAGGTGTGGCCTGCTGTGCGGAGGCCTCCTTCCCTGGCTTTGCAGGACCAGGGCTCTGGTCACTAATGCTGCAGGCGGGTTTGGTAACTGACTTCCACAACCCTCCATGTTTTTTTTTTCCTGCTTTGCGCTAAGTGCTTGATCTTCCCGTGAATCTGCATCTTTTTTTTTTTTAAAGAGAGAAATAAGTTTATTTAGTTTTTCACATGACTTAGTTGCTCCAACACGCAGTTGTGTACGTGGTGCTGGGGTTTGAACCCGGGTCCTCGTGCTTGCCAGGCAAGCACCGAAACCGCTGAGCCACCGTTCCAGCCCCAATCTGCATCTTTTTTGACCCAGAGCCTGGTGAAGTGGAGTATTATTGCCTGGCTGTTGGCACATGACCCTGGAAGAGGATTCAAAGAATCTGGATGAATTCATTTTGCTAACTTAGAATGGCGGGCCAGTGAAAGGCTGAAGGGGAATTTCCCAGGTTCTGGTGGGCAGGGCAGAAAAGATCTGCCAGGGACTTCCAGAGGAAAACAGGTCGATCTGCTTGGCTACCCGGAGAAGCCAGGTCAGGCTTCTAGAAAATTGGTCAAAAGGGGTGTGGGGCTGCTGTTTACTAATTGGCAAGGAGAGTGAAGAAGTTACAAATTCAGACTCCTTTTGGTGAGTTGGGAAAATTGAGATTATTGTGCATGAGGAAAATTCCTCTTCCTAGGGTACTTATGGAGAATTTATCTGTTGGATTACTGTTGTAGCTATTTGGAATTAGGTGAACTTCTTGGATCTCTCTCTTTCTTGCAAAGTTAGTTTTTCATTTTCTTTTCCCTTGCCCCTATCTCTCTTTCTCTCTGTCTCTTTCTCTGTCAATTACATGAACTTTAAATTTGTGAAATAATTTTGGGAAGACAGTGGATAATTTAGGGAAACAGTTGGAAGTAGCTTTTGAATTGCCATTAAAATGTTTTTTTTTTTGTTGTTGTTCTAAAGAGAGAGGGACAGTGAGAGAGACAGAGAAAGAGAGAAACAACTTTATTTAGTTTTTCACATGGCCTTAGTTGCTCCAACAGTCAGTTGTGTACATGGTGCTGGGCTTTGAACCCGGGTCCTCGTGCTTGCCAGGCAAGCACCGAAATCGCTGAGCCACCGCTCCAGCCCCTAAAATGGTATTTTAATGCCAGAACAGACCTTTGAGTATCATTGGCTCTTCTGCAAGGCATGGCTGTCTGCTTTCGTCACTTTCAGTCATTTGATCAGGTTTAGGCTTCTTGAAATTAATAATCTTTCTTACACAATTTAGTCCAAAACGAATCACCCGTATTTGTGAGATGTTTGTAGTTAAATTTTTTTTTTTAAGAGAGAAGGACAGTGAGAGAGAGACAGAGAGAATGAATCTTTAGTTTTTCACATAGCTTTTGTTGCTCAGACACTTAGTTGTGTACATGGGTGCTGGGGTTTGAACCCGTGTACTTGCACATGCCAGGCAAGCGCCATAACCACTGAGCCACTGCTCCAGCCCTATAGTAAATTTTTAAAAGAATTTTCATTTATTTCTGGTTTTAAGTTGAAAAGCACTGTAAATAGGTTCTCTAAAATCATGGTTAGAGGGCTGGAGCGGTGGCTCAGTGGTTTCAGCACTTGCCTGGCAAGCACAAGGACCCGGGTTCAAACCCCAGCACCACGTACACAACTAAGTGTTGGAGCAACTAAGGCCATGTGAAAAACTAAATAAAGTTGTTTCTCTCTTTGTCTCTCTCACTGTCCCTCTTTCTTTAAAAAAAAAATAAAATAAAATCATGGTTAGAATTTTTTGTTTAGCAAAACAAATGTACTCTTACAAAAGCTTGTTTAAATGAAGAAAAAAGGAAGTTCTCTTTTTGCTAAAATTTCTTGTCTCTTACTAAAAATTTTATCCTTATTTCACTATCAGTTTTCACGTTACAGTTATGAGCTTGCAATTGGATTCCAAAATTGCACACACCTCATCTGTGAAGTCTTAGTTTTTTTTGAAATCCAGTTGTGAGTGTAGGAAGAGCCAATAAACTGGGGGAGGGGGTGTTACAGAAAAAGTTGGAGCTTATTAATCCTTTAAGAAAGGCTGTTTTTTTTTCTTTTCTTTTTTTAAGAGAAAGAAGAGAGGGAAGGAGAGAGAGAATCAATTTTCTTTATTTTTTCATCTGGCCTTTGTTTCTCCGACACTTAGCTGTGTATGTAGTGCTGGAGTTTGAACTGGGGTCCTCGTGGATGCCAGGCAAGCGCTTCAACCACTGAATGAACGCTTCAGCCAGAAAGGCAGTTTCTAAAGCATGCGAGGGAGGCTGCTGTTAATATTCTGTGTAATACATTCTTTATTGTTTAGTATCATCCTGTCCTTTTGCAAGACTTTGAGCACACCTGGCCCCACCTACTTAAGCCAGCACTGTCCTGCATTTCAACCCATAATTCCTCAACAAATTCTCAAATGCCCTTTGGTGTGAGATGAACCCTCATGGGCATTGATGGTTCTGTCTCCCTATGTGAACAGGCCACAGGATTTTCTGGGACATCCCTTCTCTCTCTTGTTCATTGCTGTGAGAAGCTAATTTCTGCTTTGGAGCCTTCGAATCAGGTCTGAGAAGCTTTCTATCTTCCATGGTAAGACTAGGAATGTAGGGATTTCAGCACACAATCGACTAGATGCCTGGGAGCTGATACAGTGCTGCTGCTGCTGTGTTTTCAGGGTGCTTTGGGGACTCTTCATGGCTCAAAAAGCAGCCATTAGTGAAACTAGTACAAACAGTGGGCATTGTTGGGTCAGGAAGTAGAATACGAAGACATCCCAGTCCAGCTCTTCCTCTGAGTTGCTGTGACCTTGGACAAGACACATCATCTTTCTCTAGCTTCATCTTTGTTATTTTAAAAATAGATGTGGTAATCCTTAGCGTGGCAGCTATAAGGGTTCTCCAAATTCCGTGAGACAGTACACTACAGGCACGTTTGTCTTCTGGATACCTGTGCTTCCCCATGCTGCGACCCTCACACAATCAGTCGTGTTCTCTCTGCTGGGAATGCTTTTCCTTCCATTCTTTACATGGTGGCTCCTTTGAACCCCTTAGAGCTCGACTGAGATTTCCCCTCAGACAACTGTTAAAAACTGGCCCTTTTGAGTTCGCTCCAGTCACTCACAGTTACCTTAATAATTCTTCTCAATTTTTTTTTAAAAGAGAGAAAGGGAGAGTAGGAGAGAGAGAGAGGGAATCAATTTTATTTTTTTTATCTGGTTTTTATTGGTCTGATACTTAGTTGCGCATGTGGTGCTGGGGTTTGAATGTGGGTCCTTCTACATGCTAGCCAAGCGATACTGCTGAGCCACAACTCCAGCCCCACCTTAATAATTCTCTTTTTTTTTTTTTTAGTAAAGAGAGAGGGACAGTGAGAGAGACAGAGAAAGAGAGAAACAACTTTGTTTAGTTTTTCACATGGCCTTAGTTGTTCCAATACTCAGTTGTGTACGTGGTGCTGAGGTTTGAACCTGGGTCCTTGTGCTTGCCAGGCAACCGCCAAAACCGCTGAGCCACTGCTCCAGCCCCCACCTTAATAATTCTTAACACACTTTAGAAGTGTTTAAACTCTTAAGCTCCATGACAGCAGAACTGTGTCCCTTGATCCCTGCTGTAACTTAACTCTTGCACTATACCTGGCACAAGTGTTTGCTGAGTGAATGAATTTTGAATAGTTAGTCCATCATCTCATTTAAGCATCACCACTCTAACTATGAAGTAAGGCTGTTCCCCCTCCCCCATTTACAGGTGAGGAAACAGGTTTAGCAGGAGGTTAAGGAATCCACACAAATCAGATAGCTAGTAGGCGGCCATCTGAGTGCAGGTCTGGTGGTGTGGCAATCTGAGTGTAGGTCTGGTGGTGCGAGGACCTGGGCTCTTAACACTTACTCT
Source organism: Aplodontia rufa (assembly GCA_004027875.1). Taxonomy (NCBI): domain Eukaryota; kingdom Metazoa; phylum Chordata; class Mammalia; order Rodentia; family Aplodontiidae; genus Aplodontia; species Aplodontia rufa. The sequence goes on along the minus strand of PVKS010012050.1, from coordinate 37,268 downwards.
CTGGCCTTTCATCCAGAGGAAACAGGATGGTGTCCTGGAATCTGCTTTGGCTGCTGAGTGTGAGGGCTGAGTTCACCTCCTGGTTGGGCTGCTAATTATAACTGCCTGACCTGTGATATTGGGCAGGTGAATGATTTAACTTCAGAGTCACCACTTACTCATCAGTAATATAGAGGTGATGCCTGTCCTGCTAACTTTGCAGAGTCATCTATCTGGAGGGTCTTGTGAGATACTGTACACAAACGCCAAAGGAGCCAGGCATGGCGGCACACACATATAATCCCAACTATTCAAGAGCTGAGGAAGGAGGATCACAAGTTTGAGGACAGCTTTCACAATTTACCAAGGCCCTATCTCAAAATAAAAAAAATCAAAAGGGCTGGGGTTGTAACTTAGTGATAGAGTGCCCCTGGGTTCAAGTCCCAGTAACACACACACACACACACACATACCAGCCCAAAGAACATAAATGTAAAGTGATAGTGTTCTAGTGGGGACACTCGTATAGTTCTCCATCTTCTCTATCTCCTAGAACTTGAAGAGCAGAGAGGTTTACGACTGTGGGGACATAGCCCTCAAGTGGAAGCAAATGCTCAACTGGTGGGCTTGTCTTCATAAGGAATGCCACTGAGGAGAGCCACCTCTGAGAAGCACATTGCATGTCGGTTTTGCTTTGAGGTAGTGCAGCAACTCTTCTTGGTTGTCTGGGTGCTACTCTGATCATTTATCTCAGAATAGGGGTTTCCAGTTGTGGGGAGAAGATGTGAAGGAGCCACCATGTTGGAAGACAACTGTTTCCTGGCTCTGCTGTAAAATGCTGTTCACTGAGGGTTTCGCGCTGACTTCTTAGACACACATGTGCACGTTTAGAGAACATCCTAGCAGGGTACCTCCTGGGTCCTGTTTTGCCGCCATGCTAAGGTACTCAAATTATTTAATTTTCTCTTCTTAAATAATAAGAGAGAGTTGCCAACTCCATTGGAGTGGATCGGAAAGCCTCAGTGTCTTACCACAAGATGCTAGAGGTAATGGACCTTTACGTGGTTTCTAAGGAAGGAAACTTCCTGTGTTCTCTTTTGTTTTTTTGGTACCAGGGATTGAACCCAGGGACTGTTTTAACCCTTGAGCCACATTCCCAGCCCTTTTTCATATTTTATTTTGAAGCCAAGTTGCTGAGAGTGGCTTTGCATTTATAATCCTCCTGCCTCAGCCTCCTGAGTTGCTGGGATTACAGGTGTGCACCACCACACCCGGAAAATGTGCCATTCTTAATGAAGACTCTTTTTTTTTTCTTTTTAAGAAGAAATTTTAATTTTCTTTTACAATGAGGGCTTATTTTATATAAGATAGAAAAAGTTACCTTGAGGCCAAGACAATATCTTTAGGGTCATAGTTAACTATTATTCCTCATGAGATGTGAAAGGCATTACAAGCAACAGTGGTTCAACCCTGTGTTTTTTTATTTTATGGGATGTGCACATTTTAGTATTAAATAAAAACCCACCCCAAATATGTCACAAGCAATACTCTGAGCCAAGGCTACGCTTAACCAAATAAAGAGAATTTTAGTTCCTTTTGGGGGAAGGAGTATGCTTTGTATTTCACAGATGTGATATTCAGCATGATTTTGTCCCTGAAATTTTAGTATACTCAATTATAAAACTAAACTTCATTTGTGATAGTTTTGAAAACTATCATAGAAAACACTTTGTAAGGAGAAGTGACTCAAATGGCATTTTGGTCCTGCTCCTACTAACCTTTAAGTAGGGGTGTTTTAGATACTGGGTCACTGAAGTTGCGTTACTAGAATCTGAACATGAGCCCCAAAGCTAAAGCCAGGTGCCACAGTCTTTTTATAATGATGGATGAGTATAAGTTTTGAAGTTTCTTCTCCAAACTTTTCTGTGGCCCAGTCTGAATCACATAGTTCTTAGCATCTTACTGCAAGTACAGGCTTGATTTTGAGAAGGGACTTGTCAGAGACACAGCCCTTTTCACTTGAGTCTTATATTCTCTTAAGGCCATAGGTTTATCCTTTTTTTTTTTTTTTTTATAAAGAGAGAGGGACAGTGAGAGAGACAGAGAAAGAGAGAAACAACTTTATTTAGTTTTTCACATGGCCTTCGTTGCTCCAACACTCAGTTGTGTACCTGGTGCTGGGGTTTGAACCCAGGTCCTCGTGCCTGCCAGGCAAGCGCTGAAACTGCTGAGCCACCGCTCCAGCCCCCATAGGTTTATCCTTAATGCAGTGGTTGGGTTCCTGTTTTTGATTTCTCGTGTAGACAGGTGATTGGAGGGTTGGCGAAGATCAAGATTCAAGTGTGAAGCAAGTAAAGAACCAGGTTTAACCTTAAAGAAGCAGCTGGGATAGTTTCTGTACTGACGGGCCCATTTATCTTGAGATCTGCCTCACATTGTTAGTCTTGGGAATCCTTCATCTGTTGGGAGGCAAGAGGAGGGAGAGTTCACTGGATCCTCATAAATTGCTAGTAGGGGAGGCATGGATAAGAATTTATAGTGCACTCTATCTGTAACAAGAAGGAAACAGATAGAAACAAAAACTCCTGATTTCTGTGAATAGTTCCAAAAGTCTCTTCAACTTGACTGTGTTCAGTATTCTCCAGAAATTGAATATCAGTGCAGATGACTGGACCCTACTCCCAGAATTCAGTACAGATGAGGAGAGACAGCAGGATCTGATTTTGTAACGAAGATTCTGAAGGTGTAGTCAAAAGAGCATCCATATTTGAAACTTAACTCTTATTATGGATTTGGTTTTTCTCTTCCAAAACAGAAAAAAATTCTGAATGCTTTTTTTTTTTTTAAAGAAAGAGAGAATCAATTTTATTTATTTTTTCATCTGATTTTTGTTTTTCTGACACTTAGTTGTGCATGTGGTGCTGGGGTTTGAATCTGGGATCTCGCCCATGCCAGGCAAGCACTCTACAGCTGAGCCACCACTCCAGCCCCTGAATGGTTCCCCCCCACCCAATGCTTTTTGATACACCTCTTCCCATCCTCCTCCTCCTCTGTTGTTATCATCATCATCATCGTCAGTCCTGGGGATTGAACCCAGAGGTGCATTACCACTGAGCCGCATCCCTAGTTCTTTTTTATTTTGGTACAGGGCTTTGCTAAGTTGCTGAAGATGACCTCAAACTTGCAAACTTCTTAATTCAGCCTCCTGAGTTGCTGAAATTATACATGTGCTCCCCTTTCTAGCATTATTTTTGATATTATTAAACTAGTAAGGTATTTCTGAGGCAGGATCCATACAAATATTTTTCCCTGTAGCTCACGGGGTTGGGGGGTAGTTTCAGCCAGCAAGAATGTTCTTTTTTTGGTACTGGGGATTGAACCAAGGGCCTCAGCATGCTAGGCAAGCACTCTACCACTGAGCTATCCCCAGCCTACATTCTTCATTATTTGATGGGAGTTTTGTTTGTTTTACATGGAAGTAAGCATTTCTCTCTTACATAGAGGCCTAAGCTAACCTGTCACATGAAGAATCGAAGTGGCTCCAGACAGGAGGTTTTTGTGGCAGTGTCTTCTTTCCTTCTGTGCTTCTTTCCCCTGCTTTTTTTTTTAAAGGCCCAGATGCCATTGCTGCTAGTAAAAGGCTTACTGAGCTATGCCCTCTTACACAGACCAGCCAGGCAGCTAGACAAGTCAAGATCTTAGCATGAATGCGGACGTTGAAGAGGGTGGAATACCTATCTTCCCTTTTCCCTCAGTGACACAGAGCATGAAACTTTTTTCCTGCCTGTGTAGAAATCTTGTGAGCTAAGACATTGATTTATTCAATTGATAGTGACTGAGCGTGTGTAGTGTGCCAGAACCTATGCAGGCGCTGGGCGTGTATCTATTACGACAGAGAGGTAGCATCACAGTTTTCTCCAAGACTCTTTGCTGCTGTGTGCCTGAAGAGTCTGAATATTGCAGCTGGTTGAGTTTACTTTCTTTATCAGCTCCTCTATTGAAATTCAGGTGTTTCCGAGGCTGCTTCAAGGATGTATTTCTTTTCTACTCTTCAGTCATACTATTCATTTTTCCCTAAACCCTGTTTCTGGACTGGAACAGGTAATCTTTTCTTCATGGCCCTCGTCAAGCACCTACTAAAAATTCCTCCTGACTCCATATGAAAGATCTTTATCTTCTCAGTGAGAGTTCAAGAGAAGAGCTGTTTTTCAAACTCTTCATGTTTATCCTTTGATTTCAGTATCTTTATCATCCCTAGAGCTACTTTTTCTGGTCATTGAACACTGTGTCTTCTAGAAGCATTATTCACCACATTTTAAATGTGTCTTTGTAAAATTTATCCCAAGCCACGAAATGCCTGTAAGAAAATTTCCTCCTTGGTCTTTTAAGTATAGGTCTCTGAACTCCAGGATATTAACACTTCAATTCTCGTCATCCTCCTGCAGTTATTATTATTATTATTATTATTATTATTTTTTTTTTTTTTTTTTTTAGAGAGAGAGAAAGAGGGTCAACTTTTTTATTTCTTCATCTGGTTTTTGTTTTTTCCTCCACTTAGTTGTATGTGTGGTGCTAGGGATTGAACTTAGGTTTTCATGCATGCCAGGCAAGAGCTATATCGCTGAACCACCTCTCCAGCCCTTCCAATTTTTTTTTTCCCAGAGAGAAGCACAGTGAGAGAGAGAGAGAATCAATTTTTATTGAGTTTTTTTTTTTTTTTTTTTTTTTGACAGAGAAAGAGAGAAACAACTTTATTTAGTTTTTCACATGGCCTTAGTTGCTCCAACACTCAGTTGTGTACGTGGTGCTGGGGTTTGAACCCGGGTCCTCGTGCTTGCCAGGCAAGCGCCGAAACCGCTGAGCCACCGCTCCAGCCCCTTTTATTGAGTTTTTTAACATGGCTTTTGTTGCTGACACTTAGTTGTGTATGTGGTGCTGGGGTTTGTACTTGAGCATGCTGGGCAAGCGCTATAACTGCCGAGCCACCGCTCCAGCCCCTATAAAGTGTCTTTTAAGGTCAAAGTTAGTTAGCATGGAGGAGAAACTGAAATCTGGACAGAGATTGGGACAGAGATAGAAGAATCCAAACTCTCCAGCCAACGTGGTCATTTTGCCTGCATTTCTCATTCTTTGGAGACTTTTTTGTTTGTTTCTATCTATCTAAAAAAACTTTTTTCCCTGCTGAGAAGATGTCTTTCCTTAAACAGAGCTGCCAGGATTCTTTTGTCCTGATGCCTACCTAAGGATTCTGGGAACCTTTGGGACTCCAACCTAACAGACTAGCTTTCTCTAGTATTGTTTTATTCCATTTGGGTCATTTGCACTCTCAATGGTATAACACCACTTAAGTTAGTTTTCAAAGAAACTTTCTTAGAACACTATTCACTGCTATAACAAGCATCCCCAAATACCGTGTACACTGTAAATTATTAGATTTTCTCAACCCTCAGGTGTGACTGAAACATTGATACCACTGTGGCCAGTTGCCCCAAGCTGTAGGTGACTCTGCAGACTTGTAATGAGGGCTAGCTTGCAAGCTAGCGCCTTTCCATTTCTCTCTTTTCCTCTCTCTCTCCTTTTTTAAAGAGAGAGAAGGAGAGAGAGAAAGAAAGAATCAGTTTTATTTAGTTTTTCATCTGTTTTTTGTTGCTCTGACACTTTGTTGTATATCTGGTGCTGGGGTTCAAACCTGGGTCCTCATGCATGCCAGGCAAGCGCTGTAACCCCTAAGCCACCACTCCAGCCCCTGCTTTCCATCTAACTGACAAGCCCATTCATGTTGGCTGTGTTTAATCCCTCCATTTCCTGCCTCCTTTCTAAACCTAAAGGCCAAATGCAGCACAAAAGATAAGTCAATCTAAGTGTCTCTAGTATTTTGAGGTATAGGAATCTCCTATGACGTGACAGACCTTTGAGAAATAGTATTATGAGCTGTTCTGTTTTGCTGTGGCTTTGGAAAACCTTTGGATTCTTCTACTTAAATTTGTTTGAAAAAAAAAATCTTTTTAATGAAACAGTGTGAGTCACAAAGCAGCCACCCCTTCTCATAATAGCATTTCTCACCAGGGGAATTTTGGTAGCGGTTGGGGGAGGGATTTGAGTAGGTTGTGGATGATACATCCCGTGGTGGAATATAACCAGAGGCTGCCATATCAGAACTCTGGTGCTTTCCATGCTGACACCAAGCCCTAAATTCAAAGTATAGGACAGCAGAACAGATCAGAGAAGCCTGTTTCAGTGAATGGCTGCAGTAGCATAAACAAAGAGATTGGAGCTTCGACATTCAAAATCAACTCGTTACCACCCCATTGCGGTGTAAAAGCATCATGAAACAGAGGTCTTGGTTCAGAGGACCCGAAGCCATTTACAGGCAGAATATCAGCTCCATGGGTTGTGGGATGGTTATAGACCTAAAGGTGCCAATTTTTAAAGGTCTGTGAGTAGTTTCTTTCCCTTGCTGTCTGTGCTTCCTAGTTCCATACTACAGAGTAGCAGGACAACGCTTGATATGCTGACCATGGCACACTTTACAAAGAGTGGATTCATACAAGCTCATCTTCACTCTTAAGATTTTGTTTCTAAAGTATACAGAATGGCATCCAAAGGAAAAGCATCACCCAGTCAGCCTCCTTGTAGGATGGTGAGGAGGAAACAGTTCCAGAGATACCGAGAGTTACAACATGCCAGGATTATATCAACATCCAAATCACCCACCCTAAACCTTTCTGCCAACCTGTGAATTGCTGCCAGCTTCATTGACTTACAATTCTTCAGGACTCATTTCTGAACAATTATTTTATGTAAGCTACAGACACAGGAAAGTCTGAAAGGTTATTACAGCTCTTTAAGATTCAGAAAGTTGTGGCTGTCTCCCTTCCATATTTTCCTGGCTTTGTACTTTTCTTCAAAGCCTCTTACCAGTTGCAAGTCTCCAGAGCTCAGTAAAGGGGAAGCAGGAAGTCAGTGTTTGATGCATTAAGAGCCAGGAATAATTAAGAAAGAAAAGGGCACAAGCTTAGTCCTGGCACTGAGAAGCAAAACTTGGCCCTGAAGGTGCCCAGAATTATAGATAACTCCTCCACAGTAGCCTTTACCCACCACCCCTTCATCAAGGAAAAAGCAGAAGGACCCTAAGTTCAGAGAAGAATTTTTCTTAGGGTTATGTAAGGAAAACTGAACACTTTTATGTGATGGTGTTGTTACTAAGTATCTTTTGCCCAAGGAGTTTGGAACACCATGGAAGTAGCAGGAATTCCTTCCCTATCTGTTTCAGGGAGGGCCTTTGGTGGGGTATGTTTTATCATGGGATCCAAGCTGAAGCCTAACCCTTCCTTTTCCTGTCTGTTCACTCTTTGTAATAAACTCTATGAAGTTTTAGTCTTGTGATTGCTGAATGGAAAAGTCCCTGGAGTTTGTGCTGTTTCAATTTTGGTTTCATGTGCACATTTCAGGAACTCAGTGGTGGTGACCTTTTGCATAGGAACTCTTTGGTGTCCTGGAATGCTCTCCCCAAAATTATTTCAGGAATTTAAAGAAGATAAAATACTAATCTACCAAGCAGATTAATAACTAAAACACAACAGATACAATTGAATATACCTGGCCCTGTCCTCATTTTCTCCATACCTCTTCTCCATGCCCTGACTCTAGTTTTTATCCTCCTGCAGAGGTTTGTAGTTTTGCTGCATGCATTTGTGCAAAACAGTGTTTGTTTTACCCGTTTACTTTTACATGTGTGATCATGACTCTGGCCTTCCACATCCACCTGTATGTACCACAGGATGCACTTGCACTTCACTACACGTTGCTGTAGCACATTGATTTTCACTGTTATGCTCTATTTTATGAACTGACCACAAATATTGCCATTGGCTGTTCCATTCTCTTATCAATTGAGATAATTTTTAGTTGCTCTGAGAATATTTTCCTTGTTTCCTTATGTACTTGAAAGTGCAGAAGGAGTATTTGTTTAGTTTCGCCGTAGTGGGGATTGAACTTGGGGTGCTCTGCCACTAAGCTACATCCCCAGCCCTTATTGTTTTGAGATGTCTAGCTAAATTGCCAAGGTTTACCTTGAACTTGTGATCCTTCTGCCTCGGTTTCCAGAATAGCTGAGGTCACAGGCACAAACCACCATGCCCATGAAATGAGAGGGTTTTGTTTTTTTAAAGAGAGAGAGGGACAGGGGTAGCAATCAGCTTTATTTAGTTTTTCATGTGGACTTCATTGCTCCAACCCTTTGTTGTACACATGGTGCTGGGGTAAGACCCTGGGTCCTTGTGCATGTGAGGCAAGCATCATAACCGCTGAGCCTCTGCTCCAGCCCCCAGAAATGAGAGTTTTCATAGGGTACATCCCTGCTCATGAAATAGTTGGGTCATAGGGGGTAGGGATGTGTCCTCAGCTTGATTTTTTTATATTGGGGATTGAACTCAGTGGCACTTTGCCACTGAGGTACATCTCCAGCCCTTTTTATTATTTATTTTGAGACAGGGTCTCACTAAGTTGCTGAGGCCAGCTTGGAACTTGTGATCCTCCTGGGTCACTAGAATTACAGACATATGCCACTGTGCCCAACTTCCTCAGCTCTTAAATATTGCCCAATAGATAGCCAGTGTACTTGTACCAATTTATACTCCCAAAATAGAATGTTTTCCTTGCTGCATGTTTTTGCCAAAACTTGATATTGTTGTATCTTAATTTTTGGCAGGCTCTGGTGGAAATGAATGATATATCATTGCTATTTTTATTTATTTGTATACTCAATAAATATTTGCATATGGTCAGTATATTATATATTTAATTATAATTGAGCTGTGACATGCTTATTCATGTCTCTTAACCCATGTTTGTATTGGATGGTCCTTCCTTTTCTCACTGGTTTGTATGGGTTTGTGGTTTTTGTTTTGTTTCTGGATAATACTACTTTGTTGTCATTTGTAATGCCAAATTTTTTTTTAAAATTTTTGGTTGATTTCTATTATTGCGATTTCCATGTAGTTAACTCATTTTAATGCGATAGACTAGTCAAGGTTTTCTCTTATGGCTTATGTATTTTGTATTTTAAATACCCCCTACCCAGGTCATAAAGATGTTCTCCCATATGTTCTTCAAAGATTTTTACCTTTCATTTTAAAATTCTAATTCTTGGAGAAAGAGGACAGTGAGAGAGAGAACGAGAATCAATTTTATTTAGTTTCTCCTGTGGCTTTTGTTGCTCTGATACTTCTTTTTGTATGTGGTGCTGGGGTTTGAACCCGCATCCTTGCACATGCCAGGCAAGTGCTGTAACTGCTGAGCTATCAGCGGGTACAAATAAGGGAATACAGGTAGGATGGACAAAATGAAGTCCAAAATACCAGGAGCTACTACTCTGTTTATTTTTTTTTTTAAGAGAGAGAGAAAGGGACAGTGAGAGAGAGAATCATTTTAATTTAGTTTTTCATGTGGATTTTGTTGCTCCAACTCTTCATTATGTACATGGTACTGGGGTTCGAACCCACGTCCTCACACATGCCAGGCAAGCACTGAAAATGCTGGGCCCCCACTCCAGCCCTGATAATCTTTCTTGATAGTAGGGATTCTGGCCAAGCCATCCTAATGGGCAGTTTCACGTTTTTCCCCTGCTATATTGCAGAAACAGTAACATTTCTTTGTGTTGAAAACTGCAAAATAAACAGCTTTGTATGTTACAGACAACAATAAAAACAAAACTGCTTCACTATTTTTGGCATTTTATCCTTCCAGATAAATTTTAGAATTAGCTTTGTTAGCTTATGTGAGAAGAAAAAGCTGTTAGGATATTTATTGGCATTACATTGGATTTATCAATTGCCATCCTTTTGAATTTGACTCTACCCATAAACATGACAGGAGTGAATTTACAGATAAAAGAGTAGACTTTTTTTTTTTTTAAGAGAAGGGGACAGTGAGAGAAAAAGAGAATCAATTTATTTAATTTTTCATGTGGCTTTCATTGCTCTGATCCTTTGTGGTGCTAGGGTTTGAACCCATGTCCTCACGTGTGTGCCAGGCAAGTGCCTTAACCACTGACCCACCACTCCAGCCTCAAGAATAGACATTTTTTCTCATTTTTCAATTTTCTGAAAGAATTCGACTTAGAGAAAAGTTGCAGAAGCTGAGTGCAGTGGTGCACACCCACGACCTCAGTCACTCTGGAGGCCAAGGCCAGCTTGCAAGTTAAAGGCCAGCCTGGGCAACTCAGTGAGACCCTGTCTCAAAATAAAATCTAAAAGGGGCTAGGGATATAGCTCAGTGGTAGAGTGCCCCTAGGTTCAATCCCTAGTACTGGAAGGGGTGAAAGTCACAGAAATTATGTAAATAAATATTGCATATATATTGCCTAGAATCCTCAGATGTTACCAGAAAGACAAATGGTAATAGTGACATCCATAAATTCTTAGCTCTGCAAAGCAGCTTAAGGGCTTTAAGACTTCGTGGCTGGGGGCGGGGGGGTGGATAGTGGGATTGAACCCAGGGGTGCTCTACCACTGGTCTATATAGTCCCAGCCCCTTTTTTTCGAGACATGAGTCTTGCTAGATTGCTGAGGCTGGCCTCAAGCTTGTGATCCTCCTGCCTTAGCCTCGCAATTATCAGGGATTGTGTGTGCCAGTGTGTGTGGCAGTTTAAGGGCTTAATAAATAAAACTTCTCAAGCCTGAGAAGTTTACATTGGCCTGCTCCTGGAAATGGGAGAACTGTTTGATCTTTAAAGTGATGTGGGGTGTGAAGAGGTGCCTAGGCCTAATACTGACATTACTTAGATCAGAGTTGACCTGTCTCCTTATGTGAACCGAAATAGAAATTCACTGCCAGCATCTGCCCCCAAGGTTTGTGCTCTGATACAATCTGTTAAAAGAGGGACATTTTGGCTTCCATTGAGAGTGTTCTGGAAGAATTCAAATCAAGTGTGCCTCAGGTGGCATGAGAATGGCTTCTGGAAGCTTGGCTCAACTGAGCCAGAGATGCCTTCCTGGGAGGAATCAGATACTGTCTCTGGAAAGGCAGGGTGGGTAGTGGTTAAGGTTTCCAGGGCTTGATGCCAGACTGCTAAGTGTGAATCAGTGCTGCTGATTTTTAGTTTTAGCTTTGTTTTATTTGGTTGTGTTATGCTGGGGCTTCAAACCCAGGACCTCATAACTGCTATATAAGTGCTCTGCTGCTGAGCTAAATCACCAGCCCCTCAATTTTAGTTTTGAAACCTTGGGCAAATGATCTAACAACCTCGTGCTTAATTTCTCACAAAAGTGAGGCTAACAATAATATTTATCAGATAAAACTGTTATGAGTTAAATGAGTTTATGGGCATGTCCACAACCCTCAAATAGTGCCCAGCCAAGTAGTAAAAAATCTAAATATAAGCTTTTGTTATTTAATGTTATTGAATGAAGCTGTATAATTTTTTTTCCCCTGTACTGAGAATTGAACCCAGGAGTGCTCTATCACTGAGCTGTAGCCCCAGCCCTCAAACTTGTGATCCTCCTGTCTCAGCCTTTCTAGAAGTTGGGATTATAAGCATGTACCACCATGTCCAGCTATGTATTTTTTAATTTAACATGTTAATATTCTCTTTTAGAGTTTTGCACATGTCATGAAATTTCACTCATAATTTTTTTTCTACTACTTTTTTTAAAGATTAATGTAGATTTTCAGACAGAGTTGAGAAATGTTTTAGTTATTTTCTAGATGGGTGACTGATTCAAGTTTAATGAAGAGACAATTTGAAAAGGTGTGGGCTCAAGGTGGATATGACCCAGAGAATGGCCATAGTGGGAAGCTGTTACCACCTCTAGACTCTCTGAAGGGCAAGGGAGGAAGCCAGCGAGAACTATAGCCCTGGGAAATGTCTCCCACAGGACTGTGGACTTAATGGAAGAATGACATCAGTGCCAAACCCCGGCACAGAGGGAGCCAGGTAATGAACACTCCAGCCTCTCTGTCATCTGGTCCTCCAGTCCCCTGTGGGTGCTTCCCATTGGCCAAACCCAGCAGAAGTTTAGGAGGCAGGGAAACCATGTCCAGACTTGTAACCCTCCTGGTGACAGAGCAGGGTAGAAAGTGGCTCTGGAGGAGACAAATTGAGCAAATGGAGTATCTGTCCTTTGAAGGCTTGGTAGAAGGTATGTGAATTCTCCTGTAACACTGTCTGGGCCCAGGACTTTTTTAAGTGAGTGAGTAGGTTTTATCTACTTTCTCTAATGTATTGGACTGTTCAGGTTTTCTGTTCTTTTCTTTCTTTTTCTTTCCCAGCAGTGGAGATGGAACCTGGCCTCATGACTGTTACTAAGCCACTATCAATTTCCATAAGGCATATATTTCAAGGCATATCTTTGTATATCTTTATACTATTCCCCCATTTTCATTCCTAATATTGTTTGTTTTTGTTCTAATATTTTGTTTTTATTCTTTCTTGATCAATCTTGCCAGAGGTTTTTTTTTTTTTAATACCAGAGATTGAACTCGGGGGTACTTAACCACTGAGCCACATCCCCGGCCCTTTTTATTTTTTTAATTTTGAGACAGGGTCTCACTAAATTGCTGAGAGCCTGGTTAAGTTGCTGAGGCTTGCTTTGAACTTGTGGTCCTCCTGCTCAGCCTCCTGATTACAGGTGTCTATTTTATTAGCTCCTTTTTCAGAGGACAAGTTTTTGTTTTCTTGATTATCTTTTTTATCTCTGTTTCATTGCTTGCTTTCTTTTTTGCTTAAGAGTGAAAGGGACAGTGAGCGAGAAAGAGAGAATCAATTTTATTTAATTTTTCACCTGGCTTTCGTTGCTCCTATACTTGGTTGTGTACGTGGTGCTGGGGTTTGAACCCACATCCTCCCACATGCCAGGCAGGCATGGTAACTGTTAAGCCACCACTCCAGCCCCTGATTTCTGCTCTTGAGGGTATTTTATCTTTCCTTCTACTTTCCTTGGGCTTGCCTTGTTGTTTTTCTGAGGCCTGGGATTGAACCCTACACTTAACTGAGTTTTGGTCTTTTTAAAAGAGGCCCATAAAGCTCTGGATTTCCTATGAGTACTTGTCAGGATCCCATGATTTATGATCTATAGTGTTTTTCCTGTCATTTAATTCTAGGTATATTCTAGTTTCTGATATGATTTCTTCTCTGATTCATGAGTTATTTACAACTGTATTTTTAAATTTTTGAAAGTTTTTGAAGTTGGCCTGTAACTCAAGTGCATGAATAGTAGTAGAATATATATTGATTAGTTTTTATTGTTATTTGATTTGTATCATACTTTATAGCCAGTTTTCATAAATATTTCATTTGAGCTTGAGAAAGTGTGTTTTGTTGTGATGCTGGGGATTGAAGCTAGATTTCACATGTATTAGACAAGCCCTATTGCTCTAATTATATCCCTGGCCCTCAGAAGGTTATATTCTAAATGTTGGATGAAGTTTTGATTCTATATATCCTTAGATCAAGCTTATCAGTTGTGTTATTCAAATCTTGCACATCTCAGTAAATTTTGGTGTTCTTGATATAGGGATTCCTAAGAGAATTGTGTTAAAATCTGTGAATTTGTCACTATCTCTTTATAATTTTGTCAAATTTTTTGCATGTAATTTGAAGGTCTCTTAAGTGAGCAGTTGTTTAGAATTGTTTTATCTTCTTGGAGAATCGTTATTGTCGACAGCATTGTTACCCCTAATAATGCTTTTTCCCTTGGTCTATTTTATCTAGTATTAATGCTGTAGTTCTCTTTTTGTAAATATTTGCTTGATTTATCTCTTCTTGTCTCTTTACTTTCAGTCTCTGTGTCCTAATGTCTTAGGTATGTCTCCTATAAATGACATATAATTGGATTTTTCCAACCTAATCTAAGACCATCTTTTATTTTATTTACTTATTTATTTGTTTGTTTATTTATATTTAGAGAGAGAGTGTGAGAGAGACTCAATTGTATTTAGATTTTTGTTGCTCTGACACTTAGTTGTATATGTGGTGCCAGGTTGTCACTCATGCTAGGCAAGAGGTCCAATTGCTGAGCTACCACTCCAGCCCCTAAGACCATCTTTTAATTAGCAAATTTAATCTATTTAAAAGTTTGTTTAAAAAAAAAAAAAAAAGAGAAAGGGACAGTGAGAGAAAGAGAGAAACAATTTTTTTATTTAGTTTTTCACGTGTCTTTCATTGCTCCAAGACTTTGTTGCGTATGTGGTGCTAGGGTTTGAATTCACTCACTTGTGCATGCTGGGCAAATGCAAGCCAATGCTCCAGCCCTTAAAAGTATTTTTTTTTAAGAGAGAGGAACAGAGAGAGAGAAAAAAAATCTTTTTTGTTTTTCATGTGGCTTTCATTACTCCTACACTTTGTTGTGTATATGGTGCTGGGGTACAAACCCACATCCTCATGCATGCCGGACAAGCACTGTAACCGCTAAGCCACTGCTTCAGCACCTTAAATGTGTTTTTAATACAGTAATGTTATTTTAACATTTAATATTTTATTATATATCTTATTTACTATCTTATTAAATATGCTGTCATTTAGTATCCTACTTTGTGCTGTTGGTCATATGTTTGATCTTTTGTTTGCATTTTGCTTCCTTTCCTTTTTCTTTTTTTTTTTTTTTTTAAGAGAGAGAAAAAGAGACAATCCATTTTATTTTTATTTTTTCTTCTGGCCTTTGTTTTTCCTTTGTTTGTGGTGCTGGGGTTCAGACTTGGGACCTCGCATGTACCAGGCAAGTGCCCCAACTACTGAGCCACGGCTCAAGCCCTCTTTGGGTTTTCTTTATCCCACACTTCCATCCATACTTTTCTCCACTGCCCACCATCTGGAAGCTTTCAGTTCTTCTAGAAGCTCTTCTTAAATTTTTGGCCTGCATATATGAATGAAATCTAAAGTTAAATCATCATCTTTGCTCTTCCCAAATAAGAATCCAGTTCATCTTACACATTGCTGTGTGTGCTTCGGTGTTATAATTCCACTTTGTTTTCATACCCTAGAATTAGTTGTTGCTATTCTTGATGCAGTAACGTCTGCTTGTTTGGACTCACCCACCTGCTTACCTCTTCCTCTGCCTACTATCCTTTCATCATATTTCATCCTCCTGAGCTACGTTCCCACTACCAGAGGTAGGCTAAGAAAATTTTTTTCAGTCTACTAGTGCTAAACTCTTCTTTTTTTGCTTGCCTAAACATGTTTTTATTTGCATAACTGTTGGATAATTTAACTGGATATAAAAATCTGTGTTTGCAGTTATTTCCCCCCCAGCAATTAGACAGTGTTATTCTGTTTCATTGTCTTCTAGCTTCTGGTGTTGCAGTTGGGCAATCTGCTTCTCAACTCTTAGCGCTAATCTTTTTTTATTCTTTTAGTTGCTTTCTTATCTTCTGTTTGCTCATGGTGTTCTACAAATTTACCGTCCGGTGTTCCTGATTTGATTCACTTTCCTATATCCTACTTGCTGTTTGTCCTTGAATAGGAGATTTCATGTCTTTCAAAGCATCTAAGAAATTCTCATCCATTTATCTCTTCAGATTTTACTGTTCTTTTATTCTCTTTCATCTTTCCTTTTAGAAATCCTGAATGTCACATAATGGACTTCCTTATTGTAGCCTTCATGTTTCTGAAACATATTTTCCAATTCTTTGTACTGCCCTCTAGGTAATTTCTTTACCTTTAAGTGCACGAATTCTTTCCACCTATTTTTAACCTCTTCACCAAGTTTTATATTTCTTTGGACAACATTTTAAATTCCTTGGAATAATTTAGTGGGCTGTTAACTTATTGCCTTTAATTGTTAAAAAATTATAAAAAAGAAGCTGGAGTGGTGGCTCGGCACATGAAAAACTAAATAGAATTGATTCTTTGTCACTGTCCCTCTCTCTTTATTTAAAAAAAAAACAATAAAAAATTAGCAAACCACCTTGCTTGCATTTTTCATGTTTTCCTCTTTGGGAAAGTGAGGTTTAGCTAACTGCTTTCTATTAATGGTCGCTTCCTGTTCAAAAATTGCATGGAGCCTTATCACTGACGTCATCCTGTTGAGCAAACAAGCAGCACGAACAGGGAGGCAGGAAACTGGAACCCTGCATCGTTTTGTGCTCCACTTGCAGAGGAAGAGCAGCTCCTGAGTCATGTAGGGAAACCTTTCAGCATTGTACCTTTGGGGCTCACAGCTGTGGATCTGTTTCTATGGCAACATAGGCTTAACTCTTCCTCTGTACTGAGAATACGCAGAGGGAAGTGACATGAGAAACTTTGAGAGTGTTCCACATTATAGGCAGGCTGGATTCATTTTCTTTCTTGTTCTAGACTGCACAGTCCAATACAGTAGCCACTAGCCACAAGTGGTTATTTATTTATTTAAAGAGAGAGGGACAGTGAGAGAAAGGAAAAATCAGTTTTATTTACTTTTTTTTCATGTGACTTGCTTTGCTCCGACACTTCATTGTGCATGTGGTGCTGGGGCACGAACCCATGTCCTTGCACATGCGAGGCAAGCACCATAATCGCTGAGCCACTGCTCCAGCCCCACAAGCAGTTACGTAAATTTCAATTAAAGTTAATGAAAATTTAAAACTTCATTTCCTAGTATACTAGGTGCATTTCCAGGGCTCAGTACCCACAAATAGTGAGTACTATAACTGGACAACACACATAAAGAACATTTCCATTATTGTGGAAGTTCTATGGGACAGTGCTGTTCTAAACCCTTCCAGAATATTCTCCCAGAAGACACAATTGGTAAATGTGTAATGGCAGAAAAAGGATCAAGTGAACCTGTTAGCATCCAGAACGTAGAGGGCCCTCTTTAGAGTTATGGCCGTTCTGCACACTCTCTCTGTAGGAAGAATTCAGAGAGTTACATTATGAGAATGATTTGTGGATCATTGGTGATCCCAAGCCTATAACATGGGATCATGGGAAGAGGGGAAATCAGGTAAATCAGCTCCTGATGTTAAGTGAGCTTTGAGGAAAATGGAGCAATTTTCCCATAGGCTTTTTGATTTTATGCTCCAGTGATTAAGCTGAGAATGGGAGGAGGGGTTTGTGAGGTGACAAGAAAACCAGCTCAAGATCTGAGCACCTAGAATTTGACTCAGGTTGGAAATTGCTGTAATGAAGTCACCTTTCTCTGTCCACCCCTTCCGTTGCCATCTCAGTCTCCTTTTTTTAATTTTTAAGAGAGAGTTAATTTTTTTTCATCTGGCTTTTGTTTTTCCTTTATTTATTTTTGGATGTGGTGCTGGAGATCAAACCCAGGAGCTCGCCCATGCCAGGCAGGCGCTGTACCACAGAGCCACCACTGTAGCGCACCATCTCATTGTCTTTGAATTGCTGTAGAACAGTTAAGGGTTCTAAAGAAAAGAGCTACTCCTTCCCCCTCTCAAATATAGTAGCACGTCAGTGACTGCACAGAAGACTGACCAAGGTTAAGACCAGGGTGGGTCACACAGCCTCTCCCCAACAGGTGATACAGACAGGGAATGTCCGCTGGCCCTCACTCGCTCGCTCTCTTGTTTTTGCAGTATTGAACCCAGGGCACTCGACCACAAGCTACATTCCCACCCCTTTTTATTTCTCATTTTGATGTAGGGTCTTGCTAAGTTGCCCAGGCTGTCCTAGAAAACAGCCTACCAAGTTACTGGGATTACAGGTATGTGCAGCTGCACCCAACTCAGTCTTTTTTTGTTGTTTTTTTTTTAAGTGGCAAATATTGCTAAAGCTCATTTCATTCTTCATCATGGAGCTTTCTCAACACTGTGCTTATTCCAGGTGCCCATAGTCCATACAGACTGCTAGGGTTGGCACATGCAACTTGTTCACTGCCCCTTGCTAGGAATGTAGAGCTTGGCGTCTGCTATTCAGAGAAAAGAGATGGTTGCTGATTGCAGTGCATATTATGAGCTGAATATGTTACATGAGAAAGTTAAAAAAACAGTCTTTTATCAATATTTATGGTTCATGGTGCAGAGGAGATACCTAGATTAAAGTTTAACTGAAGATGAAGGTAAAAGAAAGAAGGGTACACTGTTGCACACTTGTAATACCAGTGACTCAGGAGGCTGAGGAGGGAGGATCCAATGTTTGAGGCCATCCTCAGCAACTTAAGTGAGCTCCTGTCTCAAAACAAAATTGTAAAAAGGGCTGGAATGTAGCTCAGTGATAGACCATTTGTTATATCATGTCCAAGGATCAACAGTACCAGAGGGGGGAAAATCATTTTAAAGGTTAAGATAAAGGATTTATATTGGAAAGGGGTAGTATTTAGTTCATTCTGGTGATTTTCTAGAGTTGACAAAGGTGGCTTGTAATTGACTTTCTGGAAGAAATTAATCTGAAAGAAAAAAATGGTTTGTAAATTGACAGGGAGGAATTTAGAAAGAATTCAGAAACAGAATTTGTGAAAGGAAGTAATAAAAGAAAAACAAAAACTGCCCTAGAAGAGATGAACTAGTAGGCACTCTGTAGAAGCAAAAGTTAACAGACCTTTATGGTGATTTCTATATCAGTATTTATTTATTTGTTTATTTATTTATTTTTTAAAGAGAGAGGGACAGTGTGAGAGAAAGAATCAATTTTATTTAGTTTTTCATGTGGCTTTCATTGCTCTGACCCTTGGTTGGGTATGTGGTGCTAGCGTTTGAACCCGCATCCTCGTGCATGCCAGGTAAACACCGTAACCTCCAAGCCACTGCTCCATCCCCTGTATTTGTATTTTTGTTTTGTTTTGTTCTGTTGTTTTTAAGGGTACTAGGAATTTAACCCAGGAGAGTTCCACCACTGACCTCCCCAGCCACCTTTTATTTTTTATTTTGAGACAGGGCCGTATCAAGTTGCTTAGGGCCTCTTGAAGTTGCTGACGCTGGCACTGAACTTGCTATCCTCCTGCCTTAGCCTCCCGAGTCCCTGGGATTATCGGTTTTATTTTTTAAGCAAATCTGAAAGCAAAGGTTCCTCTTAATTTTTTCCTAATCACAAAGTCTTAAGAATATTCACTGTAAAAATTACAAACATTAATGTGGAAAGCAAAAACCCCCTGCCCTCCCCTCCGTGATCCCTTCGGTCTGTATTTCTCCAGATGATTGCTCTGTGGATGAATATCCGTGTGTGAAATGGTAGGAAGCACATTATGCTTCTGTTTCAGAGCTTCTGTTTCTGCTTTTGTGTCCTCGTTATTGCTCAGTGTCCTTCCATGACTGCGTGTGCATTGTACTTGGTTTGCTTTTGTCTCTTGTAATTTCCAGAAACTTGTCCTACTTGGAAGCTGCACCACTTTACGGCAAATGTTTCTCCCACCATCCCTAGTCCTTGTCCCTGTTTGGGGAAAGCCATGATAAAACCCTTTTTCCTCTTTGCTAGGAGGCGAGACCTTATCTACCATCTGCGTTAGTTACAAGAATACCACAGAATATCACAGCACTTCTTATAAACTTAATTTGTTCTAAGGGAACAATTAAATCGTGAGCTAGAAAGAGCCCAGGGCTTGGCCCCAGCTGTAGGGAACGCTTAGAAAATGAATAACACTAAGCTATGGGATTTGTAGGAAGCCTTCTCTCCAAGCCCTCAGTTCTAAAGCAATCCACATGTCTGACTTGTTCCAGAGTTCCATTTTTACTTTGCAGTGGGATGATTGCTTTTGCCAATGGCTAGACTAGAGCCTAAAATTCTTTTTCTCTTGGAATCACAATCTGAGCAGCTCTAAAGACAATGCTGGGCAGTGTGGAGCGACCCAAAGGGGGATCTGCAGGCAGCCAGTCCTGAGTTTGACTCACCAGGTGCTTTGACTTCAGGGAGGTGCTGCACACACACTGTTCAGCCTATAGCACGCTGGTGGTACCTGCAGCAGTCTGCTGGGGCTGGAACATCTGTCCCGATTGGAGCTCACAGAGGGGTCTTGTGTGGGGATCTCTCTGCCAGTCTCATGATCTGAGTAGCAGTCAAGTGGCAGGCCAGCAAGTATCCTGATTTCTTCCCTCCTCTGATAACTCTGGAGTAATAAAGTGACCAACAATCAAGTATCTCCGAGTTGTAAAAGAACTTTGATCTGTGTCTAAATAGACATATGAAATATCCCTAAATAAGAAAAAGCACTCTTTTCTAAGGTTTGATGTTTCTTTTTTAAAAGACATTGCTTTTTAAAGATATTTGAAAGACTTGTGACTCTCTGAGACCAACTGTGAGGGCAAGAGTAGCTGTACTGGTCTGGAACATGGAAATAGAATTTAGAATGCAGTTGAACCCATTCGCCAACAACAAGGTCATGGTAGGGCTCTGGTAAGCCTAAGGCCCTTTTGGATGACATGTGTCATTTCACCCACTCCCCCAGAAAGTGGAGAAGCAGGAACAGATTAAGAAAAGTACTTGGAAAAATTCTGTAATGATTTGAGCCTCAGCCAAGCTTCATACTTGAATATTTGAACTCTTTCCTACTGAGACTGTTGCTTTCTTAACAGTCTGTTTTTGTTAGTTAATGCATTTTTAAAAAATAAAAAGCAAGCAGAGTCATAACAAATAGTGATATGTCAGACTCCTCTAATCGCTTTCTGAGTGCCTGCCTCTGTTCTGAATGCGTAGCATGTATTGACTAAGTCTTCACCCTGTAAGGTGGTTACTCATCATTCCCATTTGGCAGAAAAGGAAACCGAGCCCCAGTGCCTAGGGAACGCCCCTAATATTGCACAGCTAGAAAGTGGTGTGGCTGTAATAAGTGGTATCTCATGTTGTTATTAAATTGTAATTCGTTTGACCATAAAAATATAACTGTAGCTTTAAAGAACAAATTCTGAAGGGTCTTTGAGCAAATGGTGCTGGGTTGTTTTGTTTGTTTGTTCTGTTTTAAGCCAGTTCATTATCTTAGACAAAGCAGAATTATTAAGTGATCATTTTTAAAATTTATTTATTCATTTATTTTTAGAGAAAGAAAAAGTTAATTTATTTCTGGTTTTCGTTTTTCCCAATACCCAGTTATGTATGTGGTTCTGGGATTCGAACCTGGGTCCTCACGCATGCCAGGCAAGTGCTCCAGCCCCTGAGTAATTATTTTATTTATTTATTTATTTTTTAAAGAGAGGGACAGTGAGAGAGACAGAGAAAGAGAGAAACACCTTTATTCAGTTTTCTACATGGCCTTAGTTGCTCCAACACTTAATTGTGTACGTGGTGCTGGGGTTTGAACCTGGTGCTTGCCAGGCAAGCACCGAAAGCTGAGCCACCGCTCCAGCCCCTGAGTAATTATTTTAAAGTAGCAACTTCAAGTACAACTTTGAAAGTGGAATAAGTGTTTATTTTCTTTCAATAAAAATGAATTGTGATCAAAAAAATAATAATTGTGGGAATCCTTTTCAACTCTGTGGTCTTCCTACCATTTACGTGCCTGTAGCATTCCTCGTAGTTTTGTGAAATGCTCGAGAAATAAAGCACACTTCCCTGTCAGCCCTGCCGGTTTCTACCGTGATTGCACTGTTTTTTGTTTGGTGGTGGTTTTGCTCTTCATCACACATCAGTCTTTTTGACCATCTTTGACTCCAGCAGGATCCGTACGATTGATCTTGTTTCCTTCTCCCTGCCCTCACCCTCCGATGACTGTCCTTTCCTCTGTAAATAGCGTTAAGTTCCATGCCCGGTCATTGTAGTCACGGGCTCCTGTGCTGCACGGTCAGCCCCTTCCCCTCTTCTGCTCTGTCATACTTGCTTGGCTAAATCCCAGCTGTGGTTAAATCCAGTCTCTGCCTGCTCTGTGGTGTACTCCTGGGCTGGAAGAAATAGCACATTCACTGGCCCCAGATGAGGACTACCTATAAAAACTTAAATTGAGGGACTGGAGCAGTTGTGGAGCTTGCATGGCATGTGTGAGGATGCGAGTGCACCTCAAAGTGTCGGAGCAATGAAAGCCACATGAGAAACTAAATAAAATTGGTTCTGTCACTCCTTGTCCCTCTCTCACTTTAAAAAAAGAAACAAATTGAGCAACAAATATACCACTTATGGTGGCTTTCACAGAACTGAGAACTTGGGACTTGATGAGTTGATTCATATTAACATTGACCTCAAGCAGGCCCTTAATGCTGCTTTCTCCAGCCTCCTAGACTAGGACTGTTCCGTTGGGCTTTGTTGGTGATCTTACTTTCATCGAGAAGACTATTAACCGTTGTATGCACTCCCCTACCTGCATCTCTGCTCTTTTCCCTTTCCTGTAACAAGCTTCAAGCAGTCCAGGTTCTTGGCAGATCCCTCTGCTTGCATGTTCGATTCCTTTCTCACTCTCCTGTGCTCTCCTAAGCCTGGCTTCTCTTAACATACAAACTGCTGCTGTTTCTTCCATCTTGAAAACAGTGGCAACAGCAAACGAGATCTCTTGATTCTACTCCCTACAGATAGCTGCCTCTTATCACTACTTCCCTTTATAGCAAAACTCCTTAAGAATTCTCTTTTCTTCTTTCTTTTTTGGTGGCCCTGGGGGTTAAACCTAGGGCCTTGCATGTGTTAGGCAAGCACTCTACCACTGAGCTATATCCCTGGTCCTTTTCATTTTTTATTTTGAGACAGGTCTCACTAAGTGCATAGGCTGACCTCAGACTTCTAATCCTCCTGCTTCAGACCACCTGAGTAACTGGGATCACAGGTGTGCGCCGCTGTGCCCGGCTAGGACACTCTTTTCTTGATTTTCTTTTTTTTTTTAGAAACAACTTTATTTAGTTTTTCACATGGACTCAGTTGCTCCAACACTTAATTGTGTACGTGGTGCTGGGGTTTGAACCTGGTGCTTGCCAGGCAAGCACCGAAACCACTGAGTCACCGCTCCAGCCCTTGATTTTCTAAATTTTCTTCTTCCATTTTCCCTGGACCCACTCCAGTCAGGTAATTGCCCTCACTGTCAACCGAAGCTTCTCTTACCAAAGTCCCTGAAGACCTTCATGTTGCTAAATGCAGTAGCACATTCAGTCTCAGTTCTCAGTTTGGAATAGGCAGCTACGCTTGACAAGCTTAGCGGCTCCCTCTGCCTCAAACACTTTCTGCACTTGCTTCCAGGGTGCCGTGCTCACCTGCTTGTTCCCCCCCTGCTGGCTCTTCTCATCTCCGTTGTTGATTCCCTCCCATCTCTCTGCCTCTCAGCTGAAGAGTGTGGAGGCTTGGTCTTTGAGCCTTCTCATTCTTGTAAATATAATAGCCTAGGTGAAGTTACTCAAGCTGGTTGTTGTAAAGTACCATCTGTACTACAAAAATCTACATCTCCAGCACGACTACTTCCTTGTTTTTTGGCTGTACTGGTGATTGAACTCAAGGGTACTTGTACCCCCTGAGTTACATCCTTGACTGTTCTTTTTTATTTTATTTTGAGACAGGGTCTTGCTAAGTTGTCCTTTCTGTTTTTGAAATTGCAATCCACCTGCCTCAGTCTCCTGAGTATCTGGAGTTACAGGCATAAGCCACCATTCCTGGCCCTCTTAATCTTTTCTTTTTAACTGCTTTATTGAGATGATAATTCACCATACATTTTGACCATTAAAGTGAACAGTTCAGGGACTGGAGCGGTGGCTCGGCAGTTAATGGTGCTTGCCTGGCATGCGTGAGTACATGAGTTCGAAACCCAGCACCGCGTACACAGCGAAGTCTTGGAGCAACAGAGGTCACATGAAAAACGAAATAAAATTCATTTTTTAAAAAAAGTGAACAGTTCAGGGTTATGGATGTAATTCAGTGGTAGAGCACTTGCTTAGCACATGTGAGGCCCTGAGTTCCAGTCCCTGACACCAAAATAATATATAATAAAGTGAACAATTCAAAGGCTTTTTAAAAATTCAGTGGCTTTTAGTGTTTCAGAGAGTTTGCAAACATCACCACCATCAGTTATAGAACATTTTCATTATCCCATAAAGAATGCTCAAGACGTGCCTAGCGTGTGTAGCTCTGGGTTCAATCCCCAGCTCCATAGAAAAAAGTAAGAAAGGGGATGAGTGTGAGCCACACCTCTGCTTTCCTCCATCCGTCTCTGCCCGGGAGAACCTCTGATCCACGCAGTCCACTTCTGTCTGTGCACATTTGTCTGTACAGACAGAATCTTATACAATACATGGTTTTTATCTGTTGTCTTTTACTCAGCATGTTGTAGCCCATGAGAGTGATTCATTCCTTTTGGTGGCTGAACGCTGTTCTGCTGTGTTGGTAGATCCCGTTTTGCCTTTCCATTCATCACTTGATACACATTGTAGTTATTTTCACTTTTGGGTTATTTCCGTTTTTTGGCACTTATGAACAGTGCCACTAAAAACATTCATATACAAGTATTTTTCTATGGATATATGTTGTTTTATTTCTCCTGGTTATGTTTCTGAGTGGAATTGCTGGGTTGTACATTATGTATAACTATGTTTTATTTATTTATTTTTTAAAGAGAGAGGGATAGTGAGAGAGAGAGAGAATCAAATTTTATTTAGTTTTTCATGTGGCCTTTGTTGCTCTGACACTTTGTTGTGTACGTGGTATTGGGGTTTGAGCCAGCGTCCTTGCATTTGCCAGGCAAGCACCAGAACCACTGAGCCACCACTTCAGCCCCTTGTTTTATCTTTTTTGAGGAATTACCAGGCTATTTTCCAAAGTAACTGCACCATTTACATTCTCATACACAGGGTGTAAGAGTTTCGATTTCTCCAACACTTGTTATTCTCTCTCTCTGTCTCCTTCCCCCCTCTCTGTGGTTCTGGCAATCAACACAATTTATGTCTTCTCTTTTTTGGGATTAGTCTGGCTAGAGATTTATGAATTTTATTGTTTCAATGAATCAGATTTTGGTTTCATTGTTTTTTTTCTCTATTTTTCTGGCATCTATTTTGTTGATTTCTCTGCTTTCTCCTTTTAGTTTAATTTATTCTTCTCTTTTTAGTTTAAGGTCAAAGCTTAGATCTTGACCTTTCTTCTTTTTTAGTTATTTATTTAATTTATCATCATCATTATTATTGGTGGTGGTGGTGGTGGTAGTGGTAGTACTACTACTATTAGGGATTGAGCCCAGAAGTGCTTTATCTGAGCTACATCTCCAGTCCCTTTTTTTATTTTGAAACTGTGAGCTAAATTGGTGAGGCTGGCCTTGAATTTGTGATCCTTCTGCCTCAGCCTCCAAGGTTGCAGGGATTACAGGTGTGTGGTCACCATGCCTCGCTCCTAATTTTATTATAAACATTTAAAAGTATATATTTCAGTGTATTTAGATTTTTTTAGCTTTTTGTATTATGTTTTCTATAAATTTTATATGTTGTGCTTTTATTTTTAATACTGAGACAGAGAGAAAGAGAATCAGTTTTATTTAGTTTTTCATGTGGCTTTCATTGCTCCAATACTTGGTTGTGTATGTGGTTCTGGGGTTTGAACTCTGGTCCTTGTGCGTGCCAGGCAAACACTGTAACCACTGAGCCACTGCTCCAGCCCTCAACTTTTTTTTTCCCAAAGAGAAATGGACAGTGAGAGAGAGAGAGAGAGAGAGAAAGAGAGAATCAGTTTTATTTAGTTTTTTTATGTGGCCTTTGCTGCTCTGAAACTTCATTGTGTACATGGTACTGGGGTCTGAAAAATTTTAATGTTGGGAAATTCTTTTATTATCTGCCTAGTTGAATTTGATTTTAAATGGGTTCTGAAATACACACTCACCAGCCTTCAACAGAGGATCTCTAAGCTTCTCCCCAATCCGATTCTCCTGAGAGGAGGGTGAATGTGTGGGTCTTAAATAACAAAATCCGGAGTTCACTGCATATAGCAGACTGTGAATAGTAAGTGCATAGTAAGATCTCAAGCTATATGAAATTAATACTTTGAAAAGCACATATAGCCTCACCTCATTTTTCTGGTTCTGTACTTCAAATGGCTGAAAGAGTAAGGGAAATTTTAGTATAACAGACAGGTGAAGGCTGGGCTATAACTAGAAGGCTGCCATTATCAGTTTGTGCCAGTTAGTGTAGAAGGTTCCACTTATGTAAGAATCAAGGAGGGGCTGGAGTGGTTGCTCAGTGGTTGGAACGCTTGCCTGGCTTGCTCAAGGACGCGGTTTTGAACCCAAGCACCATGCACACAATGAAGTATCAGAGCATCAAAAGCCACATGAAAATTTAAATAAAATTGATTCTCTGTCTCTGTCTCTCTCTCTCACTCTCTCTGTCCCTGTCTCTTAAAAAACAAAACAAAAACAACAACAACAAAAAGAATCAAGAAGGGTCACACTGGGAATCTTCAGTCTCCACCTAAACCCAAGCAGAGCTAAGCTTCTCTAACGGCCAGCATTTTTCTGAATACGAAAACCATCAGTCGTGTTTCAGCTCAGCTTCCTCTTTCGCAAGCAGTAGACTCAAGGACTTGTTGCTTCTAAATGTTAAGTGTCACTAGCCGACGCACAGGAGTGGGGATTGCACAGGAGTGGGATCGTTAGGACTTGTTTAGCTGCCTTGGGCTCCTGGCTCTCTCTGCAGTTCTCCTTTTAAGGATCCATCTCCAGATGAGCACAGCCTGTCCTCTGGCAGCTAAGTTACCTGCTTTCTCATCCAGAGAGCTTTGAACAATTTATCCAAAAATGTGGAAGCCACTCTTTGCTGTTTTACAATTGACTGGAGGTGTTGGTATGTAGGGGCTTTGAAGAGCAGAGTGGATGGCGCAGCAGGATCTGCATCTTAGGCTCTTTAGTTCTCCTGTTGCAGCAGTCTCTCAAGAGCAGGACCGCTTGGTAGGTTGGTGTGCATGATGGCAGTCCTGTGCCTCATCTTTGTTATACACTCAGCTCTGATGTCCTTTAGTCTTCTCCCTTCTTGTTTGTGGGTACATATTCTCTCTCCTTTTCCCTCTCTCTCCAACTCCCCTATTTTCCCCAATTCTTTAAAAAAACAAAATAAAAACTTTTTTTTTTTTAAGTTCTCTGGATGCTTAGAAGAATAGTGAGCTGAAAAAACTCAGTGAGCCACTGCGCTTGAGCCTGGCATGCTCAAGGACCTGAATTCAAACCCCAGCACCACATGTACAGTGAATTGTCACATGTACAGCAACAAGTCACATGAAAAACTAAATAAAATTGCTTTTCTCTCT
Organism: Aplodontia rufa; assembly: GCA_004027875.1. NCBI lineage: Eukaryota > Metazoa > Chordata > Mammalia > Rodentia > Aplodontiidae > Aplodontia > Aplodontia rufa. Next base: position 10,246 of record PVKS010012050.1, on the reverse strand, counting down.
CTTTCTCTCTCATTGTCTCTCTCTCTTAAAAAAAAAAAAGTAAGAAAGGGAAATGGGAGTGACCTATGATCCCCTGCTCTCGTTCACTTACTAGCTGGAGCTCAAGCTCCTGATCGTAGAGCATAAGTCCCTACGTGCTGACTTTGATCTTGTATCGTTCACTTACGAGAATGCTCAAGAGCCAACTCAAAACCTGCTTTTGTTGTGTGGTGTTAGATCACAAAACCTGTCTAAAAACTTAATGACTTGAAATCACAGCCATTTTATGTTTGGTTGTAATTCTGTGACCCAAAATTCAGGCAGGGCTCAGCTGGGTGGTTCCTCTATGTGGCAATAGCTGGGATGTCTTCCAAGGTTGTAATCAGATAGCAGCTAAAGCTGGGACATCTAAAACGACTTCATTCACATGACTGCCACCTTGACTGGCATGACTGGAAGACTAGGACCTCTCTCTCCATGTGGCTGGCTGGCTGGCTTTCTTGCTTGCTTTCTTAAAGAGAAAGGGACAGTGAGAGAGAGAGGGAGGGAGGGAATCAGTTTTATTTAGTTTTTCATGTGGCTTTTGTTGCTCCAGCACTTCGTTTTGTATATGGTGCTGGGTTTGAACCTGTGTCCTTGCACACGCTAGGTAAGTGCTCAGGTACTGCTGAGCTACCTCTCCAGCCCCTTGTGGCTTCCTTTCTACTTGGCTGGCTTAGGTTTGTGCGTGGCAGCTAGATCCCAAGAGCAAACATTCTAAGAGGCTGAGACAGACTTTGAAGTTCCCTGTAGGGCCCAGCTTTGGAAGTTATGTGACAAAGTTTCCTTTACCTTTGTTGGTCTAAATAAGAATCAGGGCAGGCGCTTTGACAAGGGAAATGACAGGAGGGGGCATTGAAGAAGAAGAGGCTATGGAATGGAAATGAAAGAGCTCTCTGTGGACAGGTTGAGCCTACTCTAGGACAATCAAATCAGAATCCCTAAAGAAACCAGTACTCTTAAGAAAATCTGTGAGTGTATCCTCTAAGCATGTGGCCACCGAGGCCTGATGGTGCAGTGTGGCATTCCAGTGAGTGAGACTGAGTCTTCTCACTCCTTTGAGCTGTGCCCAGAGAGAAACTGAAAGTCTTTAAGTGCTGTTACATTTTTTCTTTTCTTTTTTTTTTTTTTTAAAGAGAGAAGGACAGTGAAAGAGAGAGACATAGAGAATCAATTTTTATTGAGTTTTTCACATGGCTTTCGTTGCTCCAACACTTAGTTGTATATGTGGGTGCTGGGGTTTGAACCCATGTACTTGTGCATGCCAGGCAAGCACCGTAACCGCCGAGTCACCGCTCCAGCCCCGCTGTTACATTTTTTCTAAGACACAATCCTACTTATATAAAAACTCCCCATCTGGGGCTGAGGATGCAGCTCAGTGGTAAAGTGCTTCTCTAGCATGTGTAACGCAGTAGGTTTGATCCCCAGCACCACAAAACAGAAAACAAACAGAAACAAACCCCTCCCCATCTGCTCCCAGTACACATTGATAATTGGAATCTCAAGTACTATTGTTTGTATAATCCCTGAAGAATTCCTGGAGAGAGCCTTGTCTTGTGTGTCAAACCTCTGTGTTAAAATCCATGTTGGAATCCAATGGACATGTGATAAATCCTTGAATTGTGTCATTAGACTGGCACCACTGCTGCGTGGTTCCAGTGCCTGTCAGAATTGTACAGAATTAGTTTCTGTAAATCTAACAATTACACACCCTTGTTAATATTTCAGAAAAAATGTGTGATCCTGAAATAGATTTAAAATTAGATTAAACTTGAAAAGTGGCCTAAACATTCTTAAAGCAGAAAATATTTTTAAAATGTGGGGGTATATTTAGAGTATATATATCAAATAAATATAATTTACTTCCCTGCATTTACTTTATTTAGAAAAGCCTAATGCAGAACTTTTCTGATTTTGAATCATTAAAATACAGGAATTTACTTTGTCACTTTCAACCCCAATATGATACAACTACTTTTAAAATCATTGGTGTTAGTGTAGTGGTGGTGTTATAGCCACGTAGTGCTCTCAACCACAAGATCAGTAGATTTTTCCTGGCGCTTGTAAGAAGTATAGATTCCCAATTCCTTTTTTTTTTTTTTTTTTGGGTACTGGGGACTGAACCCAGGGGTACTTTACCACTGAGCCACATCCCCAGTACTTTGTATGTTTTACTAAGTTGCCCAGGCTGGTCTTGAATTTGTAATCTGCTTGCCTCAGTCTCCCCAGTTGCTTGGATTAGTCATGGCCACCCTGCCCCGTTTCCCCTTTCTAAACTAGTCTCACCAATCTCCGGTAGCTCTTTGGGCTCTCTGGTTAGTATTTCTGGAGCTTGTTAGAGAGGTAGTCATTCATGGGTCCTATGTTAGACCACTGAATCTAGGAGTGGGGCACAGGGTTAGTCCATGTTTTAACAGGTTTGCCAGGTGTTTTTTATACGTGCTGAAGTGGAAGAAGCACCGTTGTACAGGAATCTATTCCTTAATGCTGGTTACACTAGAAAGTATCCCAAGACTTTCACTGTGTATAGGAGTGTGCAGTCAGGGGCCTCCACGTGTGTGTAGAAGGTGGTAGTGGTTTTTAAGCTGAGGTATAGTTTACACACCTTAAAATTCACCCATTTTAGGTGTACAATTCAGTGATATTTTAGCAAATGTATGGAGTTATGCAACCATCACTAAAATCCAATTTTATAACATTTCCATCCCCAGAATATTCCCTTAAATCTGTTTGCAGTCAATCCCTGCTCCACCCACCTAGGCAACTGCTGTCTCATTCGCCTTTTCTGAATGTTTCATGTAAATGAAACCATACAGTATATTTTATTTGGCATTTGACTTCCTTTACATGCATGTTTTTCAGTATCATGCATGTTGACTGTGTATGAACCTCAAAAATTTAATTGCTAAATATTATTCGGTTGTGCGATTTACCATGTTTTTGTCTATCTGTGCACCGGTTGATAGACATGGATTGTTTCTAATTTGAGACAGTTATGAATGATGCTGCTGTGAACATTCATGTTCATGATTTTATGTGAACATGTTTCCATATGGCAAGTCTGCGTTTAATCTTTCAAGAAACTGACAAACTTCCAGAGTGGCTATACATTTCACATTCCTATCAGCAATGGATGAGGGTTCAAGTTTTGTCCCATCCTCACCAACTCTTGGTATTATCAGTTTTATGAATGATAGCCATTCTAGTAGGGGTATAGACATTGCTCATTGTGGATTTAATTTGCATTCTCCTAATAACTAAAGATGTTGAATCCTTTTTAGGTATTTATTAGCAGTTCATTTCTTTTCTTGGATGCAATATTTATTCATGTATTTCTTTTCTTTTCTTTTTGGCCAAGCTATGGATGGATTCAGTGCTTCATGCATGCTAGTCAAGCACTCAGCTCTGAGCTGCACCTCCAGCCCTGCTGTTGTGTTTTTCTAAAGACAATTTTTAAGAGTAATTTTAGGTTCACAGCAAAATTGGGATGAAAGTTTTATAGTTTTACCTCTTCCTTATGTCTGTCATTTTGAGTTAATTTTGGGGGGCGCAGTGTGAAGTAAGGGTGTAAGTTTTATAGCACATGAATATGCATTTGTCCCGCACCATTTATTGAAAAGGCCATTCTTTTCCCTATTGAATTCCTTTGACAAAAGCAGCTGTTGAAAAATGTAACACTTTATTTCTAGACTCTTAATTCTGCTTCATTGATTTCTGTGTTCCTCACTATATTGTTAACTTGCAGCCTAATAGTGAGTCTTGAAATGGGATAGTGTGCATTGTCCAGCTCTGCTCTTTTCCAGAATTCTTTTGGCCATACTAGATCCTTTATAATTCCAAATGAGTTTTAGGGTCAGCTTGTTGTTTTCTACACAGTGATGATCTGGTTTTGAATCCTGATTATTTATATATTTGCTATGTTGGGGATTGAACCCAGGGCCTCACACATGCTAGGTACATGCTTTGCCACTGAGCTGCATTCCCAGCCCCTGAATCCTGACATTCTTCAGTGGTCTGAGACTTCACACAGAGCGGCTGACACCAGCTCACTGCTCTTTGATATGTGAGGAAGGCCTGGTGTGCATTCATCCTTGACATCTTGGCTCCTCCAGGCCAGGCATCTTATGTTTAGCACTAGTGAGGACACAGTCAAAGCCAGCCCCAGGCCTTTTGGAGTTGACCTTGTGTCTCACTGGCCATTAGCACTCAGTATATTTGAATAGGCATGGGAGCAGTGTGATAAAGAGTGGAGGACCATGCTTTGTCATTTCTCCTGGTTTTCACCCACCCTTGTTTTAAAGCTGTCTTTATACCGGTGATTTCTGGGGCAGCCTGGTCAAGTCTGGTTCGCTCTGCCCTGAGCAATGAGCAGCTGTGCGGTCGATTGCTTTTATCAGATTTTTTCACATTATCACTCAAACCAGACATGCTTTTATCTTTTTAGAAGCTTGTGAGGGAAACTAGCACAGCATTCTAGTGCTTCCCTTCCTCAGTTTTACTTCATGGAACATTTTATCTCTTTCTTGCCAAAATTGGCTGTTCATCTTGTAACATTTTCTATATGTATTTCTATTGAACAGAACACCTTCCCAAACTGAGTTTTTATCTTCTTTTTCACCAGGCCTTTTTTGTGGGATTCACTTAAACTCAGTATGTATTGAGCATTTAACTATATACAAAAATCATTTTAAATAAATGTGTGGAAATGGATTAAGCATGGTTCTCGCCCTCATGGAACTTACAGTCTGGAACTTCCACAAATAGGAGGCAGCGAGGACGAGATAAGAGGATGCTGGGACTGGGCAGAGGACTAGTTTCCCAAAGAACCTGTTGTGTATCAAAAGTTTCCTTTGCTTGATATTTTAAAAAACATGATCTTGATTTCAGAATTTAAACTGTGGGCATTTCTCATATTGGTTGAGATGTCACTTGTCCTGGGGTGCAACAGAGTTTTTGACTTCTAGGTGTCTGCGACCTCCATGGACTCATTTTTCTATTAGTGATTTCACAAGATTCTTGGCTACATTTCTGGTTCAGGTATAAGATGGACATACTTTCTTCCCTTGGAAAAGGGACTGTCTGTAGAACAATTGAACCATGAGTGGCATAATTATTTTAAGCACCTCATCTGTTATTTAATAAAAGTACTCAAGGAGAGCTGTCACCCATGTGTCTCTTCAAAATGGAATTTTTTTTCTTTTTTCTTTTTTTAAGAGGGACAGTGAGAGAGAGAGAGAGTGAATCAATTTTATTTAGTTTTTCATGTGGCTTTTGTTGCTCTGAGACTTTGTTGGGTACATGGTGCTGGGGTTTGAACTTGTGTACTCATGCGTGCCAGGCAAGTGCTGTAACAATTGAGCCACCACTCCATCCCGGAATTCTTTAATGTTATTTAAAACTTCCACCAGGCTGCGAAGAGTGGAGCACACTTTAACTCCAGCTAGTGGGGAGGCTGAGGCTGCAGAATTGTGAGTTCAAGGGCAGCCTGGGCAATTTAGCAAGACCCTGTTTCAAAATAAAAAATAAAAAGGGCTAGGGATATAATGCCCAGTGGTGCAGTATCCCTGGGTTCAATCCCCAGTACTGAGGGCAGGGGTGGGAGTGGGGGATTTGGCAGAATATTTGAAATAGTGATTCCATAGCTTTACCTCTTCCCTTTCCGTCCTGTGGGAGACCCTCATCTCTAGCAGAATGTCCTGTCACGCATCCAGTTGGATCAGTGGGTAGTCATCTAAAGGCCTCAAGGACCTGACAGGCAAATGTTCTTCGAACACTTAATGAGAAAGTTTTGTTTGTTTTAAATTTAACTCCCACCCATCAAACCATGTTTCTCAGAATAAATCTAGCCAGGGCTCAAGAAAAGGCCGGTAATTGACCTAAAATTAAATTAATAAACTCTGTCTGTCCTTTGCATTAGTTTTTTTCTTTTTGCGGGGGGGGGGGTTTAGGTACTCTTGTCCCCATTACCCCTGGGACAAGGCTGGGAAGGAGATGCTTAAATCATCATCCTGGATGGAGAGAGGGGGTAGATGAATGGGGAAGGTTACTAATTAAATAAGTATAAATAAGGCCTGTATGGATTTTGCAGATTGTAAGTTGTTTTTTTTTTTTAACCTAGTAATAAAGATGTTATGACATTATCAGTCACTGGCTTTAGCCAAGCAATCCATAGTGGTCTTAACCTGACTTGGAGGTGTGGATTGTATGGCACCTGTTGCTTGTATGCCTACACTGTTCCTTCAGCTACACTGAGTTTCTCTTTAATAAGCTCACCAAGTAGGCCTAAGTAAAAAATGTGTTGTATTATAGGAGATCTTGTAAGCCATGAGTAAGGGACTCTGCCTAGGTTGGTTTTTATTCTGACTTCAAAATAAATTCTTTGCTGGTTTTATCCTCCCTTACGTGCATCTGTTGCTGGGATAAAAGTGTGGGGGTAAGTTTTGAGTTCCCTGAAAAGGGGTGTGTGCATGTGTGTGCGTGCGTGTGCGTGCAGATAGGGGCAATCAGAGAGCATTGGACTTTTTTTTTTTAAGAGCATCGGGTGATTTTAATCATTAAATTTAATGTTTGCATGTACATAAACCTTGGATAATTGCTTTTTAAAATCTGAAGCATTTCAAATATATAGAAAATAATATAGTAAACATCTATGTGTCCATCACCAAGATGGACTTTTATTATTTTTATTATTCCTGTGGATTTCTCTGCACTTGTGTCAAAAATGAGTGGAGGGCTGAGATGTAGCTCAGTGGTAGAACACAGGCCTGAAGTGAGAGGCCCTGGATTCCATCCCTAGCACCACACACAAAAAAGTGAATATACTGTCCCTTTGTGACTTACTTTACTTTTAAAATTCAGCATTATTTTTTGAGATGTGTCCATGCAGATCTGGCATATACTTCAGTGTATTTATTTGTGTGCACAGTGAGGGGCAATTAATTTGATTCCACATTTTGGAGGAGTATCAGGGATTGAACCACTTAACCACTGAGCCACATCCCACGCCCTTTTTTATGTTTTATTTTGAGACAGGGTCTCACTAAGTTGCTTAGGACCTCGCTAAGTTGGCCATGGGTGGCTTTGAACTTGTGATCCTCCTGCCACAGCTTCCCAGTCACTGGGATTACAGGTGTGTGCTACCACTCCGGACCCTCAATTCCACATTTTAACTATTAGAAGCAGAGTCACAATAGCACTTCTATACCTGCTTATTTTCTAACCCATATTGGTATATAGAAGGGTGCTATGGACTTTGTGTATGAAGATCTCATGCCCAGCAACTTTGCTAAACTTAAATTTGTTCTAGACATTTGTAGATTCTTTTGCCCTAAGGATGCAGATGATTATATCACAGTTGTTTTTTCCTTTCCAGCATTTATGTCTGTTCTTTCTTTTTCTTACTGTGTTAGTTTGCTAGCACTGCTGTAACAAAGTACCACAGACTGTGTGGCTTATGAAACAGAAATTGGTTTCTTACAGTTGTAGAGGGTCATAGACTGCACTCAGGGTGTTGGCAGGCAGGGTGGTTCCTCGTGAGGTTTCTCTCCTTGGCTTGCAGATAGCCATCTTCTTCCTGTGTCTTCATATGATCTTCCCTCTGTGTATGTCTGTCCTCATCTTTTAAAAATTTTTTTCTCCCATACGGCTTTTATTTTTGTTCCGCTTAGTTGTGTATATGGTACTGGGGATCAAATCTCGTGCATGCCAGGCAAGCGCTCTACCTCTGAGGCACCTCTCCATCCCACTCATTTTTTCCTACTAGGACTCCCATCATACTGGATCAGGGTTCCCTTCAACGACCTCATTTTAACCTAGTTTCTTCTTAAAGGCTCTGTCTTCTAACACAGTCACGTTCTGAGGTATTGGGGATTAGGATTTCAGTTCATGAGTAGGGTGGGGGAGGGCAGTTCAGTCCATAATCACTTAGTATGCTGGCTTTGCCTGCTAACATCGCTGAATCAAAGCAGAAAAAGGTGGTGTCCTTGGTTTTTTCCTGGCTATAGAGGGATTTTAAAGAGAATGCTCTTAAAGTTTGTTGGTATCATTCACTGGGCTAAAGAAGTTTCCCTTTGTCCCTTGTGTGCCCTCAACACCAGAAGTTCATGAGGCCTGCCTTTGTCATACCTTCCTCACATTAGTCCAGAGAAGACCTGGCCTCTGTCCAAGGCTGATTTGGAACAGAGCAGCAGCTTGAGGTGTGGCAAGGTGCCGTGTTTATGGGGTCAAGTTCCAGCAGGTAAATGACATCAGGATTGGGGGTGATGGTACAGTTTTTCTTGGGTGCCCAGCAGGGCAGTCCCAGAGGTACTCATCAGTCCAGCTGGGTCATGTGTGTGGCCTTTCTCCCTGTTGCACAGCCACCTCTCAGCATTTCTGTGAGACCCGGCATTCTTCAGTTAACTTATTTTCTGTCTAATCACCACATCATTTTCTTTCTTTCTTAAATTAATTTTCCTTAGTGCATTATAATTACACAATAGTGGGATTCATTGTGACATATGCATACATGTACATAATGCATTCGGTCAGTTGCATTCCTAGTACCTTCCCTTTCCACAGCTCCTCCCCCGGGATCCCTTCTCCTCCACTCGCCTCCCTTCTATTTTCATGCAATCCTTCATCCTCCCTCCACTCCTTTTTTCTCTGCAGCTTCCACATATGAGGGAGGACTTACAACCCTTGGCTTTCTGAGTTTGGCTTGTTTCCTTTAACATAGTGCTCTCAGGGCTGGAGTGGTGGCTTGGCGGTTACAGCGCTTGCCTGGCACGCGAGTTCAAACCCTAGTACCACATACACAATGAAGTGTTGGAGCAACGAAAGTCATGTGAAGAACTAAATAAAAATTGTTTCTTCTTTCTCTCTCTCCCTCTCTCTCTCTCACTGTCCTTCTCTCTTAAAAAACAAACAAAAAAACAATGCTCTCCCATTCCATCCACATTCCTACAAATGAATAGTCACTTTCTCCTAGTTGCTATTATAAGCTTTCTGTGGCCAGTTGGCCTCCACTCTCTATGGGTATGCTTAGAGTTAGGCTCTCTAATTTTCCCATTGTTATTTTCTAGTATGTGGATTTTTCACAACTTTATTAAAATATAGCTTCCTTTCAATTCATGCATTTAGCTGGGCATGGTGGCGCATGCCTGTAATCCCAGCTACACTGGAGGCCGAGGCAGGAGGATCCCAAGTTCAAGACAAGCCTGGTCAATTTAGCAAGTTTCTGTCTCAAAATGAAAGGACTGGGGATATAGTTCAGTGGTAAAGCATCCCCAGTACTATTTTTTAAAAAAACAAAAAACAAAATCCACCCATTCAAAGTGCACCCTTGGGGTGGGAGCAGTGGCTCAGCAGTTACAGTGCTTGCCTTGCATGCACGAGGACATGGGTTCAAACCCCAGCACCACATACACAGCAAAGTGTTGTAGCAACAAAAACCAGATGAAAAACTAAATAAAATTGATTCTCTCCCTCTCTCTCTCACTGTCCCTCTCTTTAAAATAAAAGAAAAATAAAGTTCACCCTTTGTTGTTCTTAGTATATTCAGTTTTGCAACCATCACCACAAACAAAATTTTAGAAAATTTTAGAACAGTCTCTTTAGTCCCAAAGACCCCCAATCCTAGGCAGTGTACTGTCTCTATAGATTTTTTTAAATTTATTTTTTTAAAGAGAGAGCAGGGGAGAGTGAGAAAGAGAATCAATTTTATGTATTATTTTTTTCATCTGGCCTTTGTTTCTCTGACACTTAATTGTGTATGTGGTGCTGGGGTTCGAACCCTGGTCCTTGTTCATGCCAGGCAAGTGCTCTAGCTGCTGAGCCACCACTCCAGCCTCTCTATAGATTTATTTTTTCTAAATATGCTTTTTTAGTTTGCCCTAGGTTCTGCATTAGCTCTATCCCACAAGCTCTTTTTAATATAGAGGAATTATTTTCTATTCCGTTTTTATTGTTTCTTTCTAAATGTCGCTTTTACATTAATATCAGAAGCTTTGTGCTAATTCGGTAATCAGGATTCATGGCTATAGAATATATAGTGAAGTTATTCTTAGAACTTTTGGTGAAGTTGGCAGTTTCCTTAGATGACCCATACACATGCACGCTGTTTCCTCTGTTTCAAGTAGTGTGGAATCAAGATCACATGAAATGCATACGAATTCTCCCTCATGATTTCCTTGGACTTCCTTACCTCTGTAAATTACTCGGTTTGGAGCCGTATTAAATCATTCGTTGA
>PVKS010012049.1:0-54887 GCA_004027875.1 Aplodontia rufa | reverse complement strand
GGCTTCGTGTAAGAATACTTCCCCACTGATTTTCCTCTCTCTCTCCAATTCCCAACCCTGTTCCAGCCCCGGAGGCTGTGCCCCAGGGTGGATTGGAAAAGAGGATGGAGAAGAAGTGTGGGAAAGGGTCATCACCACCCACCAGCTGCCGGATTCTCCTCGCCCCTCCAAGCCAAAGAGGGCAGGATCATCCACCACGGCGATCCCCCACTTTGTAACGGGAAAGAGCACACTCCTGCCTCCGCGATGGGAAAGAAAGCCACGCGAGACCCACCAGGGACCATTCTCCACCCCCAAACCGCCCCCGACGGGCGGCGCCAACAGGACGAGAGGAGCAAAGCGATGCTGGGAGGTCCCGGTGGAAAAGTCCCCTGAGGACAGGGCGCATCTGAGCGTTTCCAGGTCTTGGCGGAGCGACCCTTCGCCACCGACCTTTCCTCTCTCTCTCTCTTTCCCGACCATTCCCAGCCCCGGAGGCTGTGCCCAGGGCTGAATAAAATTTAGATGGAGTAGAAGTGCGGGAAACAGTCGTCACTCCCACCCGGGTGCTGGCTTCTTCACACCCCTCCAAACGAAGAGGGCAGGATCATTCACCATGGTGAACCCCCTTCATAACAGGAACGAGCACCCTCCTGGATCAGCGACAGGAAGGAAAGGCGTGCAGGACTCACTAGGGACCAACCTCAACCCCTTCCAGCCCCGATTCGCCTCGCCCAACAGGAAGAGTGGGGCCAAGTAACTCTCAGAGGTCAAGTTGGACATGCCCCCTGTGAACAGTGTGCCAGGGAGTGGCACCCCGGCCTTGGCGGAGCAACACTTCTCCTCTGACTTTTCCTCTCTCTACCCTTCCCAACCCCTTCCCAGCCCCTGAGGCTGTGCCTCAGGGTGGATTGGAACACAGGATGGAGAACAAGTGCGGGAAAGTTTCGTCACCACCCACAGGGTGCTGGCTTCACCCCGCCCCTCCAAGCCAGAGAGGGCAGGAGCAACCACCACGATGTACCCCACTTTGTAATTGGAATGAGCACCCTCCTCCCCCCACGATGTGAAGGAAAGTCGCGTGAGACCCCCCAGGGCCTGACCTCCATCCCCACCCCATTCCCTGCCTGTCGGCGGCAGGCATGAAGAGAGGGGCCAAGCGAGGCTCGGAGGTCCTGGTGGACACACCCCCTGGGAACAAGACGCCTTGCAGTGGCCCCCCGGGCTTCGCATAGCAACCCTTCCCCACCGATCTTTCTTCTCTCTCTCCCATTCCCGACCCCGTCCCAGCCCCGGAGGCTGTGCACCTGGGCAGAATGTTAAAGAAGATGGAGAAGAAGTGCCGGAAAGGGTCGTCACCCCCAACTGGGTGCCAGCTTCTTCACACCTCTCCAAACGAAAGAGGGCAGGATCAATCACCACGGTGAACCCCCATCATAATGGGAACGAGCACTCTCCTGTACCTGCGACTGGAAGGAAAGGCATGTGAGACCTGCTATGGACCGACCTCCACCCCATCCAGCCCCGAGCCGGCGTCGACCAACAGGAAGAGTGTGGTCAAGTAGCTCTTAGAGGAAAAGTTGGACACGCGCCCTGGGAACAGGGTGCCAGGGAGCGGGACTACGGCCTTGGCGGAGCAACACTTCCCCTCTGACCTTTCCTCCCTCTAACCTTCCCAATCCCGTTCCAGCCCTGGAGCCTGTGCCCCAGGGTGGACTGGAAAAGAGGATGGAGTAGAAGTGCACAGAAAGTGTCATCACCCCCCACCAGGTGCCAGCGTCTTCCCCAAGCAACCAAGCCAACAAGGGCAGGATCAACCACAATGGCGACCCCCCCTTCGTATAGGGAATGAGCACTCTCCTGCCCCTGCAATGGGAAGGAAAGGATGCGGGAACAGACAGAGACCGACCTCCCCCCCACCCCAACCCATGCTAGGCTGCGGATAGCAGGAAGAGAGGGGCGAAGTGATTCTCGGAGGTCCCGATGGACACCCCCCCTGGGAACCGCGCACCATGGACCAGCACCCCGGCTTGGCGGAGCAACCCTTCACCACCAACCTATCCTCTCTCTCTCCCTTTCCCGACCCCGTTCCAGCCCCAGAGGCTGTGCCCCAGGGTGGATTGGAAAAGAGGATGGAGAAGAAGTGTGGGAAAGGGTTGTCACCACCCACAGGGTGCCAGCTTCACCCCACCCCTCCAAGCCGAAGAGGGCATGAGACAACACACGGCGACACTCCGCTTTATAACGGGAATGAGCACCCTTCTGGCCCCACAACGGGAAGGAAAGGCACGCGAGACCCGCCAGGGCCTGTCCTCCACCCCCACCCCATTCCCTGCCCGTCGGCAGTGGGCTGGATGAGAGGGGCATAGCCAGGCTCCAAGGTCCTGATGTACACGCCCCCTAGGACCTGGGCGTCGTGCAGCGGCCCCCCGGGCTTCGCGTAAGAACCCTTCCCCACCAATCTTTCCTTTCTCTCTCCCATTCCCAACCCAGTCCCAGCCACGGAGGCTGTGCCCGAGGGTGGATTGGAGAAGAGGATGGAGAAGAAGTGCAGGAATAAGTCGTCACCCCCCACCGGGTGCCGGTTTCTTCACACCCCTACAAACCAACGAGGGCAGGATCAGTCACCATGGTGACACCCCCTTCATAACTGGAACGAGCACCATAGTGCCACTGCGAAGGGAAGGAAAGGCGTGCAGACCCACTAGGGACCGACCACCCCCCCAAACCCGGCAACACGCCGGGCGACGCTCAGCAGGAAGAGAGGGGTCAAGTGACTCTCGGAGGTGAAGTTGGACAACCCACCTGGGAACAGGGTGCCAGGGAGCGGCACCCAGGGATTGGCGGAGCAACACTTCCCCACCAACCTTTCCTCTCTCTCTCCCCTTCAGGACACTTCTCAGCCCTGGAGGCTGTGCCCACAGGCGGAGTGAAAAGAGGATGGAGAAGAAGTGCGGGAAAGGGTCGTCACCACCCACAGGGTGCCGGCTTCTCCATGCCCTTCCAAGCCAAGGAGGGGAGGATCAAACACCATGGTGACACCCAGCTTCGTAACAGGTACCAGCACCCTTCTGAAACCGCGACGGGAATGCCCGGGAGACCGGCCAGGGACTGACCTCACCCCCGAGGCGGCCGTCCCGCAGGGCGTTGCAAAGCAGGAAGTGAGGGGCCAAGTGACTCTCAGAGCTCACATTGGACACAAAACCTTGGAACAGGGCACCTCTGAGCGCATCCCGGGCTTGGCGGAACAACACTTCCCAACAACCTTTACTCTCTCTCTCACCTTCATGACTCCGTCCGAGCCCTGGAGGCTGTACCCTGGGTGGAGTGGAAAAGAGGATGGAGAAGTGCGGGAAAGGGTCATCAACGCCCACCGGGTGCCGGTTTCTCCCTGCACCTCCAAGCCGAGGAGTGCAGGATCAACCACCACTGCGACCCCCCACTTCGTCACAGGAACGAGCAGCCTCCTCTCACCGAGAGGGAAAGGAAAAGCGTGGGAGACTCCCCAGGGACCGACCACCCAGCCCAACCCGCCCCACGCCTGGCGGCGGACAGCAGGAAGAGAGGGGCCAAGTGACTCTCGGAGGTCACTTTAGACACGCCCCCTAGAAACAGGACGCCACGGAATGGCACCCCGGCCTTAGTGGAGCAACTCTTACCCATCGAACTTTCCTCTTTCTCTCCCCTCCCGAACCCGTCCCAGCCCCGGAGGCTGTGCCTCAGGGTACATTGGAAAAGAGGATGGAAAACAAGTGCTGGAAAGGTCATCACCGCCCACTGGCTGTCGGATTCTCCTCGCCCCTCTAAGCCAAAGAGGGCAGGATCAACCACCACGGCGACCCCCCACTTTGTAACGGGAAAGAGCACATTCCTGCCTCCGAGACAGGAAAGAAAGGAATGGAGACCCGCCAGGGACCGATCTCCCCCCCAAATCGCCCCCTGTTGGGCGGCGCCAACAGGAAGAGATGGGTAAAGCGATGCTGGGAGGTCCCGGTGGACACTTCCACAGGGAACAGGGCCCCTTCAAGCGGCACCCCGGGCTTGGCAGAGCAACGCTTCCCAACAGACCTTTTCTCTCTCTCTCCCCTTCCCGATCCCGTCTCAGCCCTGGAGGCCATGCCCCCGGGCGGAGAGAAAAGAGGATGGAGTAGAAGTCTGGAAAGGGTCGTCACCTCCCACTGGTTGCCGGCTTCCACCCACCCCTCCAAGACCAGGAGGGCAGGATCAACAACCATTCCTAAGGGGAATGAATAGCCTTCTGCCCCCGCGAAGGGAAAAAAAGGCATGAGAGACACGCTAGGTACCGGCCTCCCCCATCAAACCGTCCCTGGACGTGGGGGCGTTCAGCCGGAGGAGAGGGGTCAAGCGACATTCGGAGATCCAGTTGCACAAGCCCCCTGGGAACAAGGAGTCGCAGAGCGGCCCCCCAGCTTGGCGAAGGAACCCTTCCCCACCGACCTTTCCTCTCTCTCTCCTGTTCCCGAATCTTCCCAGCCCCGGAGGCTGTGCCCCCTGGCTGAGTGAAAAGAGGACGGAGTAGAATTGTGGGAAAGGGTCGTCACCCCCAACCGGGTGCCGGCTTCTTCACACCCCTCCAAAACATTGAGGGCAGTTTCAATCACCACTGTGAACCCCCTTTATAATGTAACGAGCACCCTCCTGGACCCGCGACGGAAAGAAAATGCGTGCAAGACCCGCTAGGGACCGACTTCCCCCACATCCGGCCCCCAGCAGGCATCACCCAACAGGAAGAGTAGGGCCAAGAAACTCTCAGAAGTCAAGTTGGGCATGCCCCCTAGGAACAGGGTTCCAGGGAGCGGCACCCCGGCCTTGGTGGAGCAATCATTCCCCAATGACCTTTCCTCTCTCTCTCCCCTTCCTGACCCCATCCCAGCCCCGGAGACTGTGCCTTCAGGGTGGATTTGAAAAGAGGACGGCGAAAAAGTGCAGGAAAGTGTCATCTCTGCCCACCAGCTGCTGGATTCTCCTCGACCCTCAAACCAATGAGGGCAGGAACAACCACAACAGCGACCCCCCACTTTGTAACGGGAAAGAGCAAACTCCTGCCTCTGCGACGGGAAAGAAAAGCACACAAGACCCACCAAGGGCAGTTCTCCCCCCACAACCACCCACGTCGGTCAGCACTAACAGGAAGAAAGTGGCAAAGAGATGCTGGGAGGTCCCGGTGGACATGCCCCCTGGGGACAGGGCGCCTCTGAGCGCATCCAGGAGTTGGTGGAGCGATCCTTCCCCACCGACCTTTCCTCTCCCTCTCTCTTTCTCGACCCATCCCAGCCCCGGAGGCTGTGCCCCCAGGCTGAGGGAAAATAGGATGGAGTAGAAGTGTGGGTAAGGGTCGTAATCCCCCACAGTGTGACGGTTTCTTCACACCCCTCCAAACCAACAAGGGCAGAATCAGGAAGAGAGGGGCCAAGTGAATCTCTGAGGTCAAGTTGGAGAAGCACCCTGGGACCAAGGTGCCAGGGACCGGCACCCCGGGGTGGCGGAGCAACACACCCCATCGACCTTTCCTCTCTCTCTCCCCTTCCTGACTCCTCGGAGCCCTGGAGGCTGTGCCCCCAAGCCCAGTGGAAAAGTGGATGTAGAAGAAGTGGAGGAAAGGGTCGTCACTGCCCACAGGGTGCCGGCTTCTACACGCCCCTCCAAGATAACGAGGGCAGGATCAACCACAACTGTGACACCCCACTTTGTAATGGGATGAGCACCCTCCTCCCCCCTCGACGGGAATGAAAAGCACACGAGACCCGCCACGGACCAACCTCCGCCCGCACAATGCCCCCGCCAGGCGGAGGCCAGCAGGAATAGTGGGGAAAATTGAATCTCGGAGGTCCCGGTGGACACGCCCCCTGGGAAAAAAGGGCTGTGGAGCGGCCCCCCGGGTTTGGCGGAGCAACCCTTCCCTACCGACCTTTCCTCTCTGTCTCCTGTTCCTGAACCTTCCCAGCCCTGGAGGCTGTGCCCCCGGGCTGAGTGAAGTGAGAATGGAGTAAACGTGCGGGAAAGTGTCGTCACCCCCAACCGGGTGCCGGCGTCTTCACAACCCTGCAAATGAAAGAGGGCTGGATCCATCACCACGTTGAACCCCCTTCATAACTGGAATGAGCACCCTCCTGGACCCGCGAATGGAAGAAAAGTGTGCGAGACCTTCTAGGGACCGACCTTCCCCCAATCCGGCCCCAGCTGGGGACACCCAACAGGAAAAGTTGGGCCAAGTAACTCTCAGAGGTCAAGTTGTACATGCCCCCTGGGAACAGGGTGCCAGGGAGCGGCAACCCGGCGTTGGCGGAGCAACTCTTCCCCTCTGACATTTCCTCTCTCTACCGTTCCCAACACCGTCCCAGCCCCGGAGTGTGTGCCCCAGGGTGGATTGGAACAGAGGATGTAGAACAAGTGCAGGAAAGGGTCGTCACTGCCCACAGGGTGCCGGCTTCACCCCGCTCTTCCAATCCAAGGACGGCAGGATCAACTACCATGGCAACACTCCACTTTGTAATGGGAATGAGCACCCTCCTGCCCCTGCGACGGGAAGGAAAGGCAAGCGAGACCCGCCAGGGACCGATCTACCCCCAAAACCGCCCCCTGTCTGGCTGCGCCAAAAGGAAGAGAGGGGCAAAGCGATGTTGGGAGGTGTCTGTGGACACGCCCACTGGGGACAGGGCGCCTGTGAGCGCATCAGGGCTTGGCGGAGCAACTCTTCCCCACCGAATTTCCTCTCTCTCTCCCCATCCCGACACTTCTCAGCCCCGGAGGCTGTGCCCCCGGGCGGAGTGAAAAGAGGATGGAGTAGAAGAGCGGGAAAGGGTCATCACTGCCCAAAGGGTGCCGGTTTCTTCAAAACCCTCCAAACCAACGAGGGCAGGATCAATCACCAATGTGAACCCCCTTCTTAACGGGAAGGAGCACCCTCCTGGACTCGTGACTGGAATGAAAGGCGTGCGAGACCCGCAAGGGACCGACCTCCCCCCATATCCTGCCCCCTGCCGGCGGTGCCCAGCAGGAAGAGAGGGGCCAAGTGATCTAAGAGGTCACATTGGACACACCCACTAGGAACAGGTTGCCAGGGAACGGCACCCCGGCCTTGGTGGAGCAACACTTCTACACCGACCTTTCCTCTCTCTCTCCCCTTCCCAACTCCTCCAAGCCCTGCTGGTTGTGCCCCTGAGCGGAGTGGAAAAGAGGATGGAGAAGAAGTGCAGGAAAGGGTAATCACCGCCCACAGGGTGCCGACTCTTCCCCGTCCCTAACAGACAACAAAGGCAGGATCAACCACCACGGCAACTCCCCACTTTTTAAAGGGATGAGCCCCCTCTTCCCCCCGCGACGGGAAGGAAAAGCACGCGACACTGCCATGGACCGACCTCCCCACACACACCGCCCACCGCCCTACGGCAGCCAGCAGGAAGAGAGGGGCCAAGTGACTCTCGGAGGTCCCTGTGGACACGTCCCCTGGGAAAAAGGCGCTGTGGAGCGCCCCCCATGGTTTGACGAGGCAACCCTTCTCCACCGACCTTTCCTCTCTCTCTCCCATTCCCGACCCCGTCCCAGCCCCAGAGGCTGTGCACCCGGGCAGAATGTTAAAGAGGATGGAAAAGAAATGCGGGAAAGGGTCATCACCGCCCACAGGTTGCCAGTTTCTCCATGCTCCTCCAAGCCGAGTAAGGGAGGATCAAACACCATGGCGAATCCCAGCATCGTAACAGGAACCAGCACCCTCCTGCCCCCACGATGGGAAGGCCCGGAAGACCCGCTGGGGACCGAAATTACCCTCCACACTGCTCCCCGCCGGGCGGTGCCACCAGGAAGAGAGGAGCAAAGCAATGCCAGGAGGTCGCATTGGACATGCCCCCTGAGAACAGGGTGCCAGGGAGCTGCACCCCGGCCTTGGCGGAGCAACACTTCCCCTCTGACCTTTCCTCTCTCTACCCTTCCCAACCCCATCCCAGACCCGGAGGCTGTGACCCAGGGTGGATTGGAACAGGATGGAGAAAAAGTGCGAGAAAGGTTCGTCACCGCCCACAGGGTGCCGGCTTCACCCCGCCCCTCCAAGCCGGAGAGGGCAGGAGCAACCACCACGGTGTACCCCACTTTGTAATTGGAATGAGCACCCTCCTACCTCTGCGATGTGAAGGAATGTTGCGTGAGACCCGCCAGGGCCTGACCTCCATCCCCACCCCATCCCCTGCCTTTCGGGGGCGGGCATTAGAGAGGGGCCAAGCTAGGCTCGGAGGTCCTGGTGGACACGCCCCTGGGAACAAGGTGCCTTGCAGCGACCCCCCGGGCTTCAGATAGAACCCTTCCCCACCGATCTTTCTTCTCTCTCTCCCATTCCCGACCCCGTCCCAGCCCCGGAGGCTGTGCACCCGGGTGGAATGTTAAAGAAGATGGAGAAGAAGTGCGGAAAAAAGTCGTCACCCCCAACCGGTGCCGTCTTCTTCACACCCCTCCAAACCAACGAGGGCAGGATTAATCACCAAGGTGACCCCACCTTCATAACGGGAACGAGCACTCACCTGCCCATGCGATGGGACGAAAAAGTGTGTGGTACCCGCCAGGGACAGATCTCTCCCCCCACCCCGCCAACCTATGGGCGGTTCCCAGCATGAAGAAAGGGGCCAAGTGACTCTCGGAGGTCACGTTGGGTACGCCACCTGAGAACTGGGCGCCATGGAGTGGCTCCCCGGCCTTGGTGGAGCAATCCTTCCCCACCGACCTTTCCTCTCTCTCTCCCCTTCCCAACCCCATCCCAGCCCCGGAGGCTATGCCCAGGGCTGAGTGAAAAGAGGATGGAGTAGAATTGCAGGGAAAGTGTAGTCACCCCCCAACACTTGCCGGCATATCCCCACGCGTCCTAGTCAACAATGGCAGGATCAACCACCACGTCGAGCCCCCCTTCATAAAAGGAAAGAGCACCCTACTGCCTCCGCGATGGGAAGGAAAGGATGCGCGACCCGCCAGAGGCCGACCTACACCCCACCCCGACCCGTGCCGGGTGGCAGATAGCAGGAAGAGAGGGGCCAAGTGACTCTCGGAGGTCCCGATGGACACTCCCCTAGAAACTGGGTGCCACGGAGTGGCAACCCGGTTTTGGTGGAGAAACCCTTCCACACCAACCTTTCCTCTCTCTCTCCCCTTCCCGACCACGTCCCAGAACCGGAGGCTGTGCCCCAGGGTGGATTGGAAAAGAAAATGGAGAACAAGTTCGGGAAGGGTCGTCACCGCCCAAAGGGTGCTGGCTTCACCACACCCCTCCAAGCCGAAGAGGGCTTGAGAAACCACCAGGGCTACACCCCACTTTTTAACGGGATGAGCACCCTCCTCCCCCCGTGACATGAAGGAAACGCACGCGAGACCCGCCAGGGCCTGATCTCGAACCCAACCTTATCCCCTGCCTGTCGGCGGTGGGCATGAAGAGAGGGGCCAAGCGAGGCTTCGAGGTCCCGGTGGACAAGAAATCTGGAAACAGGGCACCATCCTGCCACCGCGACGGGAAGGAAAGGCGTGCAAACGCGCCAGGGACCGACCAACCCCCCAAACCCGGCAACAAGCCAGGTGGCGCCCAGCAGGAACAGAGGGGCCAATTGAATCTCAGAGGTGAAGTTGGACAAGCCCCCTGGGAACAGGGTGCCAGGGAGCGGTACCCCGGTCTTGTTGGAGCAATATTTCCCCACCAACTTTTCCTCTCTCTCTCCCCTTCAGGACACCTCCAAGGCCTGGAGGCTGTGCCAACAGTCGGAGTGGAAAAGAGGATGGAGAATAAGTGTGGGAAAGGGTCTTCACCTCCCACAGGTTGCCGGCTTCTCCATGCCCCTCCAAGCTGAGGAGGGTAGGATCAAACACCATGGCGACCCCCAGCTTCATAACAGGAACCAGAACCCTTCTGGCCCAGCAATGGGAAGGCCCGAGAGACAGGCCAGGGACTGTCCTCTCCCCCAGCCGGCCCCCTGCTGGGCGCCACCCAGCAGGAAGAGAGGGGCCAAATGACTCTCAGAAGTTACGTTGGACACGAAACCTGGGAACAGGGTGCCTCTGAGCGCATCCCGGGCTTGGGGAGCAACCCTTCCCCACAGACCTTTACTCTCTCTCACTTTCCCAAGCCCGACTCAGCCCTGGAGTTTGTACCCAGGGTGGAGGGGAAAAGAGGATGGAGAAAAAGTACGGGAAAGGGTCATCACCGCCCACCGGGTGCCGGCTTCTCCCCTACCCACCAAGCCGAGTAGTGCAGAATAAACCATCACTGGGACCCCCCACTTCGTAACAGGAACGAGCAGCCGCCTCTCACCGCGACGGCAAGGAAAGGCGTGGGAGACTCGCCAGGGACTGACCTCCCAGCCCAACCCGCCCCACGCCGAGCGGCGGACAGCAGGAAGAGAAGGGCCAAGTGACTCTCAGGGGTCACGTTAGACACGCCCCCTAAGAACAGGGTGCAACGGAGCGGCACCCCGGGATTTGCGGAGCAACACTTCCCCACCGAACTTTCCTCTTTCTCTCCCCTTTCCGACACCGACCCAGCCCCAGAGGCTGTGCCCTTAGTGGATTGGAAAAGAGGATGCAGAACAAGTGCGTTAAAGGGTCGTCACTGCCCACAGGCTGCCGGATTCTCCTCACCCCTCCAAGCCAAAGTGGGCAGGATCAACCACCACGGCGACCCCCCACTTTGTAACGGGAAAGAACACACTCCTGCATCAACGACGGGAAAAAAGGCATACGATACATGCCAGGGACCTATCTCCCCCCCCCAACAGGACCCCTGTCATGTGGCACCAACAGGAAGAGACAGGCAAAGCGATGCTGTGAGGTCCCGGTGGACAAGTCCCCTGGGAATAGGGCCCCTTCAAGCAGCACACCGGGCTTGGAGAAGCAACGCTCCCCCACAGACCTTTTCTCTCTCTCTCCGCTTCCTGACCCCATCTCAGCCATGAAAGCCATGCACCCGGAGGGAGTGAAAAAGGATGGAGTAGAAGTGCAGGAAAGGGTCGTCACCTCCCACCGGATGCCGGCTTGTACCCACCCATCCAAGACCAGGAGGGCAGGATCAACAACCATGGTGATCGCCCTCTTCCTAAGGGGAACGAACACACTCCTGCTCCCGCAAAGGGAAGAAAATGCGTGAGAGACCCCCTGGGTACCGACGTCCCCCATCAATCAGTCCCCGGCCGGGGGGGTGCACAGCAGGAAGAGAAGGGCCAAGTGACTCTCAGAGGTCAGGTTGGACACGAACCCTGGGAACAGGGCGCCTCTGAGCGCATCCCGGGCTTGGTGGAACAACCTTTCCCCACAGACCTTTACTCTCTCTCTCACCTTCCCGACCCCGTCCCAGCCCTGGAGGCTGTACCCCGGGTGGAGTGGAAAAGAGGAGGGAGAAGAAGTGCGGGAAAGGGTCGTCACCCCCAACTGTGTGCCGGTTCTTCACACCCCTCCAAACGAAAGAGGGCAGGATCAATCACCACGGTGAACCCCCTTCATAACAGGAATGAGCACCCTCCTGGACCTGCGACGGGAAGGAAAGACGTGCGAGACCCGCCAGGGGTCAAAATCCCCCCTCATCCGGCGCCCCGCTTGGCGGTGCCCAGCAGGAAGAAATCGACCAAGTGACTTTCGGAGATCAAGTTGGACAAGCCCCCTGGGAACAGGGTGCCAGGGAGCCGCACCCCCGCCTTGGCGGAACAACACTTCCCCTCTGACCTTTCCTCTCTCTACCCTTCCCAACCCCGTCCCAGCCCCGGAGGCTGTGCACCTGGGCGGAATATTAAAGAGGATGTAGGAGAAGTGCGGGAAAGGGTCATTACACCCCACAGGTTGCCGGCTTCTCCATGCCCCTCCAAGATGAGAAGGGGAGGATCAAACACCTTGGCGACCCCCAGCTACGTAACAGGAAACAGCACCCTTCTGCCCCCGAGACGGAAGGCCCAGGAGACCGGCCAGGGACTGACATCACCCCCAGCCGGCCTCCCGCTGTGCGGCGTCCAGCAGGAAGAGAGGGGCCAAGTGACTCTCAGAGGTTACGCTGTACACGAACCCTGGGAACAGGGCGCCTCTGAGCGCATGCTGGGCTTGGCGGAGCAACCCTTGCCCACCAACCTTTTTTCTCTCTCTCCTATTCCCGACCCCGTCCCAGCCCCGGAGGTTGTGCACCCTGGCAGAATGTTAAAGAGGATGGAGAAGAAGTGCAGGAAAGGGTCTTCAGCGCCCACAGGTTGCCGGTTTCTCCCCGGCCCTCCAAGCGGAGAAGTGCAGAATCAACCACCACTGCAATATCCCCCCCACTTCGTAATGGGAATGAGCAGCCCGCAATCACCGCGACAGAAATGAAAGGCATTGGAGACTCGCGAGGGACCGACATCCCAGCCCAACCCGCCCCACGCCGGGTGGCGGACAGCAGGAAGAGAGGGGCCAAGTGACTCTCGGAGTTCACGTTAGACATGCTCCATAGGACCAGGGCGCCACGGAGCGGCACCCAGGGCTTGGTGGAGCAACACTTCTCCACCGATATTTCCTCTCTCTCTCTCCTTCCCGACTCCTCCGAGCCCTGCTGGCTGTGCCCCCGAGCGGAGTGGAAAAGAGGATGGAGAACAAGTGCAGGAAAGGGTCATCACCGCCCACAGGGGGCCGGCTTCTCTCTTCCCTTCCAAGCCAACAAGGGCACAATCAACCACCTCGGCGAAAACCAACATTTTAACGGAATGAGCACCCTCCTCCCCCCTCATCATGAAGGAAAAGCACGCGGGACCCGCCATGGACCGAACTCCCCACCCACACTGCCCCCCGCCGGGTGGCGGCCAGCAGAAAGTTAGGGGCCAAGTGACTCTCAGAAGTCGGGGTGGACATGCACCCTGGGAAAAAGGCGCTGTGGAGTGGCCCCCTGGGTTTGGCGTAGCAACTCTTCCCACCGACCTTTCCTCTCTCTACCATTTCCGACCCCGTCCCAGCCCCAGAGGCTGTGCACCCGGGCAGAATGTTAAAGAGAATGGAGAAAAAGTGCACAAAAGGGTCATCACTGCCCACAGGGTGCCGGCTTCTCCCCGCCCATCCAATCCATGGAGGGCAGGATCAACTACCACAGCGAAACTCCATTTGTAACGGGAATGAGCACCCTCCTGCCCCTCTGATGGGAAGGAAAGTCACGCGATACCCACCAGGGACTGATCTCCCCCCAAAACGCTCCTTGTCGGGTGGCGCCAACAGGAAGAGAGGGGCAAAGCGATGCTGGGAGGTCCCGGTGGACAAGCCCACTGGGGACAGGGCGCCTGTGAGCGCATCCAGGGCTTGGCGGAGCAACTCTTCCCCACCGACCTTTCCTCTCTCTCTCCCCTTCCCGACTCTTCCCAGCCCCGGAGCCTGTGCCCCCCGGGCGGAGTGAAAAGTGGATGGAGTAGAAGAGCGGGAAAGGGTCATCACTGCCCACTGGGTGCCGATTTATTCAAAACCCTACAAACCAACGAGGGCAGGATCAGTCACCATGGTGAGCCCCCCCCCTTCATAACTTGAACAAGCACCCTCCTGCGACCGTGACGGGAAGTAAAGGCGTGCGAGACCCGCCAGGGACCAAACTCCCACCTCATCCTGCGCCCCGCTGGGCGGCGCCCAGCAGGAAGAGAGGGGCCAAGTGTCTCTCAGAGGTCACGTTGGACAAGAACCATGGGAACAGGGCGCCTCTGAGCGCATTCTGGGCTTGGCGGAGCAACACTTACCCACCTACCTTTCCTCTCTTTCTCCATTCCCAACCCCGTCACAGCACCAGAGGCTGTGCACCAGGGTGGAATGTTAAAGAGGATGGAGAGGAAGTGCGGGAAAGGGTTGTCACCTCCCACAGGTTGCCGGCTTCTCCCTGCACCTCCAAGCCAAGGAGTGCAGGATCAACCACCACTGCGACCTCCAACTTCGTAACAGGAACGAGCAGCCTACTCTCACCATGACAGAAAGGAAAGGAGTGGGCGACTCGCCACGGAGAGACCTCCCAGCCCTACCCGCCCCACACCGTGCGGCGGACAGCAGGAAGAGAGTGGCCAAGTGACTCTCGGAGGTCACGTTAGACACGCTCCCCAGGAACAGGGTGCCATGGAGCAGCACCCCGGGCTTGGCGGAGCAACACTTCTCCACTGACCTTTCCTCTCTCTCTCCTCTTCCCGACTCCTCTGAGCCCTGCCAGCTGTACCCATGGGCGGAGTGAAAAGAGGATGGAGTAGAAGAGCGGGAAAAGTTCATCACAGCCCACCGGGAGGCGGTTTCTTCATAGCCCTCCAAACCAACGAGGGCAGGATCAATCAAAATGGTGAGCCCCCTTCATAAGTGGAACAAGCACCCTCCTGTCACCACGACGGAAAGGAAAGGTGTGCGAGACCCGCAAGGGACCAATCCCCCCCTCTTCTGGTGCCACGCTGGGTGGCGCCCAGCAGGAAGAAATGGACCAAGTGACTTTCGGAGGTGAAGTTGGATAAGGCCCCTGGGAGCAGGGTGCCAGGGAACGGCACCATGGGCTTGGTGGAGCAACACATGTCCACCAACGTTTCCTGTCTCTCTCCCCTTCCCGACTCCTCCGAGCCCTTCCAGCTGTGCCCCCGAGCAGAGTGGAAAAGAGGATGGAGAGGAAGTGCAGGAAAGGGTCATCACCGCCCACAGTGTGCCGGCTTCTCCCCGCCTCTCCAAGCCAACTAGGTCAGAATCGTCCACCACGTCGGCCTCCCACTTTTAACGGGATGAGCACCCTCCTCCCCCCGTGACGGGAAGGAAAAGCACGCGAGACCTGCCACGGACCGACCTCCACACCCACACCGCCCCCTTCAGGTGGCGGCCAACAGGAAGAAAGGGGCCAAGTTACTCTCGGAGGTTCCAGTTGACACACCCCCTGGGAAAAATGCACTGTGGAGCGGCCCCCCGGGTTTGGCAGAGGAACCATTCCCCACCGACCTATCCTCTCTCCCATTCCCGACCCCTTCCCAGCCCTACAGGCTGTGCACCAGGGCAGAATTTTAAAGGATGGAGAAGAAGTGCAGGAATGGGTCGTCACCGCCCACAGGTTGCCGGTTTCTCCATGCCCCTCCAAGCCGAGGTGGGTAGGATCAAGCACCATGGCGACCCCCAGCTTCATAACAGGGACCAGCACCCTTCTGCCCCCGCGACGGGAAGGCCCCAGAAAACAACCAGGGACGGATATCACCCCCCAGCTGGCCCCCCACCGGGCGTTGCCCAGCAGAAAGAGAGGGGCCAAATGACTCTCAGAGGTCACATTGGACACGTACCCTGGGAACAGGGCGCCTTTGAGTGCATCCCATCCTTGGCGGAGCAACCCTTCCCCACCGACATTTCCTCTCTCTCTCCCATTCCCGACCCTGTCCCAGCCCCGGAGGCTGTGCACCCGGGCGGAATGTTAAATAGGATGGAGAAGAAGTGCGGGAAACAGTCTTCACCATCCACAGGGTGCCGGCTTCTCCCCGCCCCTCAAAGCCGAAGAGGGCAGGAGCAACCAACACGGCGACGCCCCACGTTGTAACAGGAATGAGCACCATCCTCCCCCCGCGTTGGGAAGGAAAGTCACGCGAGTCCCGCCAGGGCCCAACTTCCATCCCCACACAATACTCTGCAGGTCGGCGGCGGGCAGGAAGAGAGGGGCAAAGTGAGGCTTGGAGGTCCTGGTGGACATGCCCCCTGGGAACAGGGCACCGCTGAGCGCATCCAGGGCTTGGTGCACCAACCCTTCCCCACCTACCTTTCCTCTCTCTCTCCCCTTCCCAGCCCTGGAGGCTGTGCCCCAGGGCTGAGTGAAAACAGGATGGAGTAGAAGTGCGGGAATAAGTCGTCACCCCCCACCGGGTGCCGGTTTCTTCACACCCCCCCAAATCAACGAGGGCAGGATCAATCACCATGGTGACACTCCCTTCATAAGTGGACGAGCACCATCCTGCCAATGAGATGGGAAGGAAAGGGGTGCAAGTCCCGCCAGGGACAGACCACCCCTCCAAACCCGGCAACCCGCCGGGCGGTGCCCATCAGGAAGAGAGGGGCCTAGTGACTCTCGGAGGTGAAGTTGGACAAGCCCCCTGGGAACAGAGTGGCAGGGAGCGGCACCCCGGGCTTGGCGGAGCAACGCTTCCCCACGGACCTTTTCTCTCTCTCCCCTTCCCGACCGGGAATCAGCCCTGGAAGCCATGCCTCTGGGCGGACTGAAAAGAGGATGGAGTAGAAGTGCAAAAAAGGGTCGTCACCTCCCACCGGCTGCCGGCTTCTACCCATTCCTCCAAGACCAGGAGGGCAGGATCAACAACCATGGTGATCCCCCTCTTCCTAAGGGGAAGGAACACCCTCCTGCCCCCGCAAAGGGAAGAAAAGGCGTGAGAAACCCGCTAGGTACCGACCTCCCCCATCAACCTGTCCCTGGCCGGTTGTGCGTTCAGCAGGAAGAGAGGAATCAAGCGACATTCGGAGGTCCAGGTGCACAAGCCCCCTAGGAACAAGGCGCCGCAGAGCAGCCCCCCTAGCATGGCGAAGCAACCCTTCCCCACCGACCTTTCCTCTCTCTCCCATTCCCAACCCCGTCCCAGCCCCTGAGACTGTGCCACTGGGCGGAGTGGAAAACAGGATGGAGAAGACGTGCAAGAAAAGGTCGTCACCACTCACAGGGTGCTGGCTTCACCCCGCCCCTCGAAGCCGAAGAGGGCAGGAGCAACCAACACAGTGACGTCCCACGTTGTAACAGGAATGAGCATTTCCTCCCCCAGCAACAGAAAGGAAAAGCACCCAAGACCTGCCACAGACACACCTCCCCCCGCACACCGCCCCCTCCTAGTGGAGGCCAGCAGGAATAGAGGGGCCAAGTGAATCTCGGAGGTCCCGGTGGACACTCCCCTTGGGAAAAAGGCGCTGTGGAGCGGCCCCCCGGTTTGGCGGAGATTTCCTTCCCCACCGGCCTTTCCTCTCTCTTCTGTTCCCGACCCTTCACAGCCCTGGAGACTGTGTCCCCAGGCTGAGTGAAATGAGGATGGAGTAGAAGTGCGGGAAAGGGTGGTCACCCCCAACCGGGTGCCAGCTTCTTCACACCCCTCCAAACCAAGGAGGGCAGGATCAATCTCCAAGGTGAACCCCCTTCTTATCAGGAATGAGCATCCTCCTGGACCCATGATGGGAAGAAAAGGCGTTCGAGACCCGATAGGGAAAGACCTCTCCCCCATCCGGCCACCAGCATGCGTCACCCAACAGGAAGAGTGGGGCCAAATAACTCTCAGAGTTCAAGTTGGACACGCCCCCTGGAAACAGGGTTCCAGGGAGCGGCACCCCGGCCTTGGAGAGCAATAATTCTCCTTTGACCTTTCCTCTCTCTCCCATTCCTGACCTCGTCCCAGCCCCGGAGGCTGTGCACCACGGTGACCCCCCATTCGTAACGGAAACGAGCACCCACCTGTCCCCGCGATGGGAAGGAGAGCAGTGCGAATCCGGCCAGCGACCAACCTCACCCCTACCCTGCCCAATGTCCGGCGGCGGACAGCAGGAAGAGAGGGGCCAAGTGATTCTCAGAAGTTCTGGTGGACACGCCCGCTGGGAAAAAGGCGCTGTGGAGCAGCCCAAAACTTGGCGGAGTAACCCTTCCCCACCGACCTTTCCTTTCTCTCTCCCCATCCCGACCCTGCCCATCCCCGGAGGTTGTGCCCCTGGGCTGAGTGAAAAGAGGATGGAGTAAAAGTGCGGAAAAGGGTCATCACCCCCAACCCGGTGCCAGCTTTTTCACACCCCTCCAAACGAAAGAGGGCAGGATCAATCACCACGGTGAACACCCTTCATAACGGGCATGAGCACCCTCCTGTACCCGCAACTGGAAAGAAAGGCGTGCGAGACCTGCTAGGGACCGACTTTCCCCCACCCGGCCCCCAGCTGGAGGTCCTGGTGGACATGATCCCTGGGAACAGGGCACCGCTGAGCGCATTCAGGGCTTGGTGGAGCAATCCTTCCCCACCGACCTTTCCACTCTCTCTCACTTTCCCAGCCCCGGAGGCTGTGCCCCAGGGCTGAGTAAAAAGAGGATGGAGTAGAAGTGCGGGAATAAGTCGTCAGCCCCCAACGGGTGCCGGTTTCTTCATACCCCTCCAACCCAAGGACGGCAGGATCAATTACCATGGTGACAACCCCTTCATAACTGGAATGAGCAACAACCTGCCACTGAGACGGGAAGGAAAGGGGCGCAAGACCCGCCAGGGAACGACTAACCCCCAAACCCGGTAACCCGCTGGGCGGCACCAAGTAGGAAGAGAGGGGCTAAATGATCTCGTAGATGAAGTTTGACAAGCCCCCTGGGAACAGGGTGCCAGGGAGCGGCACCCCAGGCTTGGCGGAACAACATTTCCCCACTAAATTTTCTTCTGTCTATACCCTTCAGGTAATCTCCCAGCCCTGGAGGCTGTGCCCAGGGCGGAGTGGAAAAGAGGATGGAGAAGATGTGCGGGAAAGGGTCATCACCACCCACAGGGCGCCGGCTTCTCCATGGCATTCCAAGCTGTGGAGGGGAGGATCAAACACCATGGCGACCCCCAGTTTCCTAACAGGAACCAGCACACTTCTGCCCCCATGATTGGAAGGCCCGGGAGACCGGCCAGCGACTGACCTCACTCCCCAGCCTGCCCCCCGCTGGGCGGCGCCCAGCACCAAGAGAGGGACCAAGTGACTCTCAGAGGTCATGTTGGACACGAACCCTAGGAACACGGCGCCTCTGAGCGCATCCCGGGGTTGGCGGAGCAACCCCCACAGAACTTTACTCTCTCTCTCACCTTCCCGACCCCGTCCCAGCCCTGGATGCTGTACCCTGGGTGAGAGTGCAAAAGAGGATGGAGAAGAAGTGCGAGAAAGGACATCAACGGCCACCGGGTGCCGGCTTCTCCCTGGCCCTCCAAGCCGAGGAGTGTAGGATCAACCACCACTGCGACCCTCCACTTCGTAACAGGAACCAGCAGCCTCCTCTCACTTCGACGGAAAGGAAAGGCGTGGGAGACCCGCCAGGGACCGACCTCCCAGCCCAAACCACCCCACACCGGGTGGCAGACAGCAGGAAGAGAGGGGCCAAGTGACTCTCGGAGGTCAGGTTAGACACGCCCCTTAGGAACAGGGCACACGGAGCGGCACCCCGGGCTTGTCGGTGCAACACTTCCTCACCGAATTTTCCTTTTTCTAACCCCTTCACGACCCCATCCCAGCCCCGGAGGCAGTGCCCTTAGTGGATTGGAAAAGAGTATGGAAAACAAGTGCATTAAAGGGTCGTCACTGCCCACCGGTTGCCGGATTCTCCTCGACCCTCCAAGCCAAAGAGGGCAGGATCAACCACCACTGCGACCCCCCACTTTGTAACGGGAAAGAGCACACTCCTGCCTCCGCGACGGGAAAGAAAGGCACACGAGACCCGCCAGGGACCGATCTCCCCCCCCCAAAACGCCCCCTGTCTTCTGGAGTCAATAGTAAGATATGGGCAAAGCGATGCTGGGTGGTCCCGGTGGACACGTCCCCTGGGAACAGGGCCCTTTCATGCAGCACTCAAAGCTTGGCGGAGCAACGCTTCCCCACAAACCTTTTCCCCTGTCTCCCCTTCCTGAAACCGTCTCAGCCCTGGAAGCCATGCCCCCGGGCAGAGTGAAAAGATGATGTAACAGAAGTGCAGTCAATGGCCGTCACCTCCCACCGGCTGCTGATTTCTACCCACCCCTCCAAGACCAGGAGGGCAGGATCAACAACCATGGTGATCCCCCTTTTCCTAAGGGGAACAAACACCCTCCTGCCCCCGCAAAGGGAAGAAAAGCCATGACAGACCCGCTAGGTACTGACCTCCCCCATCAACCCGTCCCCGGCCACAGGGGCATTCAGCAGGAAGAGAGGGGTCAAGTGACGTTCGGAGGTCCAGGTGCACAAGCCCCTTGGGAACAAGGTACCGCAGTGCGGCCCCCCAAGCGTGGCGAAGCAACCCTTCTACACCGACCTTTCCTCTCTCTCTCCCATTCCCGAAACCTTCCCAGCCTCTGAGACTGTGCCCCGGGCGAAGTGGAAAAGAGGATGGAGAAGAAGTGAGAGAAAGTGTCATCACCACCCACAGGGTGCCAGCCACATCCCGCCCCTCGAAGCCGAAGAGGGCAGGCGCAACCAACACAGCAACACCCCACTTTTTAACGGGAATGAGCACCCTCCTCCACCCACGTTGGGAAGGAAAGTCACGCAATACCCACCATGGCCCGACTTCCATCCCCACCCAATCCCCTTCCGGTCGTCGGCGGGCAAGGTGAGAGGGGCAAAGCGAGGCTCGGAGGTCCTGGTGAAAATGACACATGGGACCAGGGCACCGCTGAGCTCATCCAGGGCTTGGTGGACTAACACTTCCCCACCGACCTTTCCTCTCTCTCTCTCCTTCCCAGCCCAGGAGGCTGTGCCCCAGGACTGAGTGAAAAGAGGATGGAGTAGAAGTGCGGGAATAAGTCGTCACCCCCCACCGGGTGCCGGTTTCTTCACACCCCTCCAAACCAACGAGGGCAGGATCAATCACCATGGTGACACCCCATTCAAAACTGGAACGAGCACCATCCTGCCACCAAGACGGGAAGGAAAGGCATGCAAGACACGCCAGGGACCGACCACACCCCCAAATCCAGCAACCAGCCGGGCGGCGCCCAGCAGGAAGAGAGGGGCCAAGTGAATCTTTTAGGTGAAGTTGAACAAGCCCCCTGGGATCAGGGTGCCAGGTAGCGGCACCCCGGGCATGGCGGAGCCATACTTCCCCACCAACCTTTCCTTTCTCTCTTCCCTGCAGGACACCACCCAGCCCTGGAGGGTGTGCCCACAGGCAGAGTGGAAAAGAGGATGGAGAAGAAGTGCGGGAAAGGGTCGTCACCACCCACAGGGTGCCGGCATCTCCATGCCCCTCCAAGCCGAGGAGGGGAGGATCAAACACCATTGCGAACCACAGCTTCGTAACAGGAACCAGCACACTTCTGCCCCCGCGAAGGGAAGGCCCGGGAGACCAGTCAGAGTCTGAATTCATCCCCCAGCGGGTCCCTCACTGGGCAGCACCCAGAAGGAAGTGAGGGGCCAAGGAACTCTCAAAGGTCACGTTGGACAGGATACCCTAGGAACAACGCGCCTCTGAGCGCATCCAGGGCTTGGCAGAGCAACCCTTCCCCACAGACTTTACTCTCTCTCTCACCTTCCCAACCCCGTCCCAGCCCTGGAATCTACCCCGGGTGGAGTGGAAAAGAGAATGGAGAAAAAGTGCGGGAAAGCGCCATCACCGCCCACCTGGTCCTGGCTTCTCCCCGCCCCTCCAAGCCGAGGAGTGCAGGATCAACTACCACTGCGACCCTCCACCTCGTAACAGGAACCAGCAGCCTCCTCTCACAGCGACGGAAAGGAAAGGCGTGGGAGATTCGCCAGGGACCGAACTCCCAGCCCATCCCGCCCCACCATGGGCGGCGGACAGGAGGAAGAGAGGGGCCAAGTGACTCTCGGAAGTCACGTTACACATGCCCCCTAGGAATAGGGGGCCATGCAGCGGCACCGCGGGCTTGGCGGAGCAACACTTCCCCACCGAACTTCCTCTTTCTCTCCCCTTCCCAACAAAATCCCAGCCCCGGAAGCTGTGCCCTTAGTGGATTGGAAAAGAAGATGCAGAACAAGTGTGTTAAAGAGTCGTCACCGCCCACCAGCTGCCGGATTCTCCTCACCCCTCCAAGTCAAAGAGGGCAGGATCAACCACCACAGCGATCCCCCACTTTGTAACGGGAATGAGCACACTCCTGACTCCGTGACGGCAAAGAAAGTCACACGAGATCTGCCAGGGACCTATCCCCCCCAAAACGCCCCCTGTCTGGCGGCACCAACAGGAAGTGACGGGTAAAGCGATGCTGGGAGGTCCCGGTGGACACATCCCCTGGGCACAGGGCTCCTTCAAGCGGCACCCCGGGCTTGGCAGAGCAACACTTCCCTACAGACCTTTTTCTCTCTCTCTCCCCTTCCCGACCCAGTCTCAGCCCTGGAAGGCATTCCCCTGGGCAGAGTGAAAAGAGGATGGAGTAGAGTGCAGGAAAGGGGCGTCACCTCACACCGGCTGCCGGCTTCTACCCACCCCTCCAAAAGCAGGAGGGCATGATCAACAACCATGGTGATCCCCCTCTAAATAAGGGGAACGAACACCCTCCTGCCTCCGCAAAGGGAAGAAAAGGCGTGAGATACCCGCTAGGTACCACCTACCCCATCAACCCGTCCCCGGCCGGGGGGACGTTCAGCAGGAAGAGAGGGGTCAAGCGACATTCGGAGGTCCAGGTGCACAAGCCCCCTTGGAACAATGCGCCGCAGAGTGGCCCCCTGAAATTGGCGAAGCAAACCTTCCCCATCGACCTTTCCTCTCTCTCTCCCATTCCCGACCCTGTCCCAACCTCTGAGACTGTGCCCCTGGGCGGAGTGGAAAAGAGGATGGAGAAGAAGTGCTAGAAAGTGTCATCACGACCCACAGGGTGCCGGCTTCACCCTGTCCCTCAAAGCCGAAGAGGGCAGGAGCAACCAACCCAGCGACACCCTTCTTTGTAACAGGAATGAGCACCCTCCTCCCCCCGTGTTGGGAAGGAAAATAACGCGAGACCCACCAGGGCCTAACTTCCATCCCCACACAATCCCCTGACTCTCAGCGGCCTTCAGGAAGAGAGGGGCAAAGCGAGGCTCAGAGGTCCTGGTGGACATGCCACTTGGGAACAGGGCACCGCTGAGCGCATCCAGGGCTTGGTGGAGCAACCCTTCCCCACCGATCTCTCCTCTCTCTTTCCGCTTCCCATCCCCAGAGGCTGTTCCCCAGGGCTGAGTGAAAACAGGATGGAGTAGAATTTCGGGAATAAGTCGTCACCCCCTATGGGGTGCCAGTTTCTTCACACCCCTCCAAACCAACGAGGGCAAGATCAATTACCATGGTGACAATATCTTCACAACTGGAACGAGCAACATCCTGCCACCAAGACGGGAAGGAAAGGGGTGCAAGACCCGCCAGGGAACACCCACTTCCCCAATCCCGGCAACCCGACGGGCGGAGCCCAGCAGTAAGAGAGGGGCCAAGTGACTCTCGGAGTTGAAGTTGAACAAGACCCCTGAGAACAGAGTGCCAGGGAGCGCCACCCCAGGCTTGGCGGAGCAACACTTCCCCACTAAACTTTCCTCTCTCTCTTCCCTTCAGGACACCACCCAGCCCTGGAGGCTGTGCCCACGGGCGGAGTGGAAAAGAGGATGGAGAAGAAGTGCGGGAAAGGGTCGTCACCACTAACAGGGTGCTGGCTTCTCCATGCCCCTCCAAGCCGAGGAGGGGAGGATCAAAAACAATTGCAAACCACAGCTTCGTAACAGGAACCAGCACCCTTCTGCCCCAACGACGGGAAGGCCCGGGAGACCGGTCAGAGACTGACCTCATCCCCCAGCCAGTCCCTCGCTAGGCAGCGCCCAGCAGGAAGAGAGGGGCCAAGGGACTCTCAGAGGTCACTTTGGTCAGGAACCCTAGGAACAGGGTGCCTCTGAGCGCATCCCAGGCTTGGCGGAGCAACTCTTCCCCGCAGACCTTTACTCTCTCTCTCACCTTCCCGAACCCGTACCTGCCCTGGAGGATGTACCCCGGGTGGAGTGAAAAGTGGATGGAGAAGAAATGCGGGAAAGGGTCGTCACCACCCACAGGGTGTTGTCTTCTTCATTCCCCTCCAAGCCGAGGAGGGGAGGATCAAACAACATGTCGACCCCCAGCTTTGTAACAGCAACCACCACCTTCTGCCCCCGCGATGGAAAGGCCCGGGAGACTGGCCAGGGACTGACCTCATTCCCCAGCCAATCCCCCGCTGGGCAGCGCCCAGCAGGAAGAGGGGGGCCAAGTATCTCTCAGAGGTCACGTTGGACAGAAACCCTGGGGTCAGGGTGCCTATGAGCGCATCCCGGGCTTGGCGGAGCAACCCTTCCCCACAGAACTTTACTCTCTCTCTCACCTTCCCGACCCCGTCCCAGCCCTGGAGGCTGTACTCCGGGTGGAGTGGAAAAGAGGATGGAGAAGAAGTGCGGGAAAGAGACATCACCGCCCACCGAGTGCCGGATTCTTCCCGCCCCTCCAAGCCGAGGAGTGCAGGATCAACCACCACGGCGACCACCCACTTCGTAACAGGAACCAGCAGTCTCCTCCCACCGTGAAGGAAAGGAAAGGTGTGGGAGACTCGCCAGGGACCGAACTCCCAGCCCAACCCGCCCCACCCCGGACGGCGGACAGCAGGAAGAGAGGGGCCAAGTGAATCTCAGAGGTCACGTTATATACGCCCCCTAGGAACAGGGCGCCAAGGAGCGGCACCCCTGGTTTGGCGGACCAACACTTCCCCACCGAACTTTCCTCTTTCTCTCCCCTTTCCGACCCCGTCCCAGCCTCGGAGGCTGTGCCTTTAGTGGATTGGAAAAGAGGAAGGAGAACAAGTGCCTTAAAGGGTGGTCACCACCCACAGGTTGCCGGATTCTCCTCAACCCTCCAAGCCAAAATGGGCAGGATCAACCACCACGGCGATCCCTCACTTTGTAACGGGAAAGAACACACTCCTGCCTCCGCGACGGGAAAGAAAGGCACACGAGACCCGCTAGGGACCGATCTCTCCCCCCAAAATGCCCCCTATCGGGCGGCGCCAACAGGAAGAGACGGGCAAAGCGATGCTGGGAGCTCCCAGTGGACACGTCCCCTGGGAACAGGGCCCCTTCACGTAGCACCCAGGGCTTGGCGGAGCAACACTTCCCCACAGACCTTTTCTCTCTCTCGTCCCTTCCCGACCCCATCTCATCCCAAGGAAGCCATGCCCCTGGGCGGAGTGAAAAGAGGATTGAATAGAAGTGCAGGAAAGGGTCGTCACCTCCCACTGGCTGCCGGCTTCTATCGACCCCTCCAAGACCAGGAGGGCAGGATCAACATCCATGGTGATGCCTCTCTTCCTAAGGGGAAGGAACACCCTCCTGCCCCTGCAAAGGGAAGAAAAGGTGAGAGAGTCCCGCTAGGTACCAACCTCCCCCATCAACCCGTCCCCGGGCGGGGGGGCATTCAGCAGGAAGAGAGGGGTCAAGCGTTTGGAGGTCCAGGTGCACAA
Organism: Aplodontia rufa; assembly: GCA_004027875.1. NCBI lineage: Eukaryota > Metazoa > Chordata > Mammalia > Rodentia > Aplodontiidae > Aplodontia > Aplodontia rufa. The sequence goes on along the minus strand of PVKS010012049.1, from coordinate 29,796 downwards.
GTCCCCTGGGAACAAGGCACCGCAGAGCGGCCCCCCGAGCTTGGCGAAGCAACCCTTCTTCACCGACCTTTCCTCTCTCTCTCCCATTCCCGAAACCTTCCCAGCCTCTGAGACTGTGCCCCGGGCGAAGTGGAAAAAGGACGGAGAAGAAGTGCGAGAAAGCGTCGTCACCACCCACAGGGTGCTGGGGTCACCCCGCCCCTCAAAACCAACGAGGGCAGGATCAACCACCACGGCCACCCCCAACGTTTTAACGGGATGAGCACCCTCCTCTCCCCACGACGGGAAGGAATAGCACGCGAGACCCTCCATGGACCAACCTCCCCACCCACACCACACCAAAACGGGTGGCGCTTAGCAGGAAGAGAGGGGCCAAGTGACTATCGGAGGTCCAAGTGGACACGCAACCTGGGAAAAAGGCACTGTGGAGCGGCCCCCCGAGTTTGGCGGAGCAACCTATCCCCACCGACCTTTCCTCTCTCTCCCATTCCGGACCCTTCCCTTTCCCGGAAGCTGTGCCCACGGACTGAGTGAAAAGAGAATGGAGTAGAAGTGCGGAAAACGGTCGTCACCCCCAACCGGGTGCCGACTTCTTCACACCCCTCCAATCCAATGCGGGCAGGATCAATCACCACGGTGACCCCACTTTCATAACGAGAATGAGCACCAACCTGCCCTTGCGATGAGAAGGAAAAGCATGCGATACCCGCCAGGGACCGAACTATCCCCACACCCCGCCAACCGAAGGGCGGCTCCCAGCAAGAAGAAAGGGGCCAAGTGACTCTGGGAGGTCTCCTTTGACACGCCCCCTGGTAACAGGGCACCACGGAGTGGCTCCCCGGCCTTGATGGAGCAATCCTTCCCAACCTAACTTTCCTCTCTCTCTCCCCTTCCTAACAGCGTCCCAGGCCCAGAGCTTGTGCCCCGAGGCTGAGTGAAAAGAGGATGGAGTAGAAGTGCACAGAAAGTCTTGTCACTCCCAACCTGGTGCTAGCGTCTCCCCGTGCATCCAAGCCAACAAGGGCAGGATCAACCACCATGGCGAAAGCCCCTTTGTAAAGGTAACGAGCACTCTCCTGCACCCGCGATGGGAAGGAAAGGAGGCGAGACCCGCCAGAGACCGACCTCCCCCATCAACCCGTCCCCGGCCGGGGGGGCATTCAGCAGGAAGAGAGGGGTTAAGCGACGTTTGGAGGTCCAGGTGCACAAGCCCGCTGGGAACAAGGCGCCGCAGAGCGGCCCCCTGAGCTTGGCGAAGCAACCCTTCCCCACCGACCTTTCCTTTCTCTCTCCCATTCCCGACCCTGTCCCAGCCTCTGAGACTGTGCCCCCGGATGGAGTGGAAAAGAAGATGGAGAAGACGTGTGAGAAAGGTTTGTCACCACCCACAGGGTGCCGGCTTCACCCAGCCCCTCGAAGCCGAAGAGGGCAGGAGCAACCAACACCGCGACGCCCGACGTTGTAACAGGAATGAGCACCCTCCTTCCCCTGCATTGGGAAGGAAAGTCACACGAGACCCACCAGGGCAAAACTTTCATCCCCACCCAATACACTGCCGGTCGGTGGCAGGTAGGAAGAGAGGGGCAAAGCAAGGCTCGGAGGTCCTGGTGGACATGCCCCCTGGGAACAGGGCACTGCTGAGCGCATCCAGGGCTTGGTGCACCAACCCATCTTCAACGACCTTTCCTCTCTCTCTCTCCACTTCCCAGCCTCGGAGGCTGTGGCCCAATGCTGAGTGAAAAGAGAATGGAGTAGAAGTGTGGGAATAAGTCATCACCCACAACCGGGTGCCGGTTTCTTCACACCCCTCCAAACCAACGAGGGCAGGATCAATCACCATGGTGACACTCCCTTCATAAGTGGACGAGCACCATCCTGCCACCGCGATGGGAAGGAAAGAGGTGCAAGACCCGCCAGGGACCTAGCACCCCCCAAACCCGCAAACCGCCGGGCGGCGCCCAGCAGTAAGAGAGGGGCCAAGTGACTCTCAGAGGTGAATTTGGACAAGCCCCCTGGGAAAGAGTGGCAGGGAGCAGCACCCCGGGCTTGGCGGAGCAACGCTTCCCCACGGACCTTTTCTCTCTCTCCACCTTCTGACCCCGTATCAGCCCTGGAAGCCATGCCCCTGGGCGGACTGAAAAGAGGATGGAGTAGAAGTGCAGGAAAGTGTCGTCACCTCCCCCCGGCTGCCTGCTTCTACCCACCCCTCCAAACCATGGAGGGCAGGATCAATCTTCAAGGTGAACCCCCTTCTTATCAGGAATGAGCACCCTCCTGGACCCGTGACGGGAAGGAAAGGCGTTCGAGACCCGCTAGGGACCGACCTCTCCCCCATCTGGTCACCAGCCGGCGTCGCCCAACAGGAAGAGTAGGGCCAAATAACTCTCAGAGGTCAGGTTGGACACACCTCCTGGGAACAGGGTTCCAGGGAGCGGCACCCCGGCTTTGGAGATCAACACTTCCCCTTTGACCTTTCCTCCCTCTCCCATTCCTGACCCCGTCCCAGTCCCGGAGGCTGTGCACCACGGCGAACCCCCATTCGTAACGGAAACGAGCACCCACCTGACCTCGCGATGTTAAGGAGAGCAGTGCGAATCCAGCCAGCGACCGACCTCACCCCTTCCCCGCCCAATGCCCGGCGGCGGACAGCAGGAAAAGAGGGGACAAGTGACTCTCAGAGGTTCCGGTGGACACGCCCCCTGGGAAAAAGGCGCTGTGGAGCAGCCCACCGAACTTGGCGGAGCAACCCTTCCCCACCGACCTTTCCTTTCTCTCTCCCCTTCCGACCCTGCCCAGTCCCGGAGGTTGTGCTCCCGGGCTGAGTGAAAAGAGAATGGAGTAAAAGTGCGGGAAAGGGTCATCACCCCCAACCGGGTGCCGGCTTTTTCACACCCCTCCAAATGAAAGAGGGCAGGATCAATCACCACGGTAAACACCCTTCATAACGGGCATGAGCACCCTCCTGTACCCGCGACTGGAAAGAAAGGCGTGCGAGACCCGCTAGGGACCGACCTCCCCCTCACCCGGGCCCCACCTGATGTCTCCCAACAGGAAGAGTGGGGCCAAGTAACTCTCAGAAGTCAAGATGGACACGCCCCCTGGGAAGAGGGTGCCAGGGTGCGGCACCCCCGCCTTGGCGGAGCAACACTTCCCCTCTGACCTTTCCTCTCTCTACCCTTCCCAACCCCGTACCAGCCCCGGAGGCTGTGCCCCAGGGTGGATTGGAACAGATTTTGGGAACAAGTGCGAGAAAGGATTGTCACCGCCCACAGGGTGCCCCCTTCACCCCGCCCCTCCAAGCCGGAGACGGCAGGAGAAACCACCACGATTTAACCCACTTTGTAATAGGAATGAGCACCCACCTCCCCCCGCGACGTGAAGTAAAGGCGCGCGAGATTCGCCAGGAAGAGAAGGGTAAAGCGATGCTGGGAGGTCCCTTTGGACATGCCCACTGGGGACAGGGTGCCTGTGAGCGGATCCAGGGCTTGGCGGAGCAAACCTTCCCCACCGACCTTTCCTCTCTCTCTCCCCTTCCCGACTCTTCCCAGCCCAGGTGGCTGTGACCCCGGGCGCAGTGCAAAGAAGATGGAGTAGAAGAGCGGCAAAGGGTCATCACCGCCCACCAGGTGCTGGTTTCTTCAAAGCCCTTCAAACCAAGGAGTGCAGGATCCATCACCATGGTGAGCCCTCTACATATGTGGGACAAGCACCCTCTTGCCACCTCGACAGGAAGGAAAGGCATGCGAGACCTGCCAGGGACCAACCTTCCCCCTCTTCCAGCGCCCGCTGGGTGGCGCCCAGCAGGAAGAGATGGATCAAGTGACTTTCAGAGGTCAAGTTGGACAAGCCCCCTGGGAACAGGTTGACAGGGAATGGCACCCTGGGCTTGGAAGAGCAACACTTCCCCACCAAACTTTCCTCTTTCTCTCCCCTTCGTGACCCTGTCCCAGCCCCGGAGGCTGTGCCCTAGGGCTGAGTGAAAAGAGGATGGAGTAGAAGTGCACGGAAAGTGTCGTCACCCCCCACCAGGTGCCAGCGTCTCCCCGCGTGTCCAAGCAAACAAGGGCAGGATCAACCACCACGGTGACCCCCCTCTTCGTAAAGGGAACGAGCATTCTACTGCACCCGCGATGGGAAGGAAAGGATGCGAGACACGACAGAGACCAACCTCCCACCCACCCTGACCCATGTCGTGCAGCAGATAGCCGGAAGAGTGGGGCCAAGTGATTCTCTGAGTTCCTGATGGACACCTCCCCTGGGAAGCAGGTGCCAGGGAGCAGAACCCCGGCTTGTCGGAGCAACCCTACCCCACCAACCTATCCTCTATCTCTACCCTTCTCGACCCCGTCCCAGCCCCGGAGGCTGTGCCCCAGGGTGGATTGGAAAAGAGGATGGAGAACAAGTGCGGGAAAGGATCGTCACCGCCCACCGGCTGCCGGCTTCAACCCACCCCTCCAAGCTAAAGAGGGCAGGAGAAACCACCACGGAGGCACCCCACTTTGTAACGGGAAAGAGCACACTCCTGCCTCCGCGACGGGAAAGAAAGGCACGCGAGAACCGCCAGGATCTGTTCTCCCCCCCAAAATCGCCCCCGTCGGGGGACGCCAGCAGGAAGAGAGGGGCAAAGTGATGCTGGGAGGTCCCGGTGGACATGCACCCTGGGGACAGGGCTCCTCTGAGCGCATCCAGGACTTGGCGGAGTGACCCTTCCTCACCAACCTTTCCTCTCTCTCTCTCTTTCCCGACCCTTCGCAGGACCGGAGGCTGTGCCCCGAGGCTGAGTGAAAATAGGATGGAGTAGAAGTGCGGTAAAGTGTCGCCGCCCCCCACAAGGTGCCGGTTTATTCACACTCCTCCAAACCAAGGAAGGCAGAATCAATCACCATGGTGACCACCCTTTTTAACTGGAACAAGCACCCTCCTGTCACTGTGACGGGAAGGAAAGGCGTGCGAGACCAGCCAGGGACTGAACTCCCCCCTCACCTGGCCCTCCACCAGGTGGTGCGCAGCAGGAAGAGAGGGGCCAAGTGAGTCTCCGAGGTCAAGTATTACAGACCTCTGGGAACAGGGTGCCAGGGAACGGCACCTCGGGCTGACGGAGCAAAACTCCCCACCGACCTTTCCTCTCTCTCACCCCTTCCCGACTCCTCTGAGCCCTGGAGGCTGTGGCCCCAGGCCCAGTGGAAAAGAGGATGGAGAAGAAGTGCAGGAAAGGGTCATCACCACCCACAGGGTGCCGGCTTCTCCCCGGCCCTCCAAGCCAAAGAGGGCAGGATCAACCATCACAGTGACACCCCACTTTGTAACGGGATGGGCACCCTCCTCCCCCCGTAACAGGAAGGAAAATCACGTGAGACCTGCAAGGACCGACCTCCCCACCCACACCGCACTCCGCTGGGTGGCAGCCACCAGGAAGAGAGGGGCCAAGTGACTCTCAGGGGTCATGTTAGACACGCCCCATAGGAACAGGGTGCCATGGAGCGGCACCAAGAATTTGGCAGAGAAACAATTCCCCACCGAACTTTCCTCTTTCACTCCCCTTCCCGAACCCGTTCCAGGCCCTGAGGCTGTGCCCCAGGGCTGATTGAAAATAGTATGGAATAGAAGTGCAGGGAAAGTGTCATCATCCCCAATCAGGTGCCGGAGTCTCCCCACACCTCCAAGCCAATGAGGGCAGGATCAACCACCACGGCGATCCCTCATTCGTTACGGAAACCAGCACCCACCTGCCCCCGCGATGGGAAGGAGAGCAGTGTGATTCCGGCCAAGACAAACATCCCCCTACCTCACCCAATGCCCGGCGGCGGATAGCAGGAAGAGAGGGGCCAAGTGACACTCAGAAGTTCTGGTGGACACGCCCCCTGGGAAAAAGTCGCTATAAAGCGGCCCCCCAGGCTTGGCGGAGCAACCTTTCCCCACTGAATTTCCTTTTCCTCTCCCCTTCCTGACCCTGCCCAGCCCCGGAGGTTGTGCCCCCAGGCTGAGTGAAAAGAGGATGGAGTAAAAGTACGGGAAAGGGTCATCCCCCCCAACCGGGTGCCGGCTTTTTCACACCCCTCCAAACGAAAGAGGGCAGGATCAATCACCACGATGAATACCCTTCATAACGGGCATGAGCACCCTCCTGTACCCACGACTGGAAAGAAAGGCGTGCGAGACCCGCTAAGGAGAGACCTCCCCCTCACCTGGCCCCCAGCTGGTGTCGCCCAACAGGAAGAGTGGGGCCAATAACTCTCAGAGGTCAAGATGGACACGCACCCTGGGAACAGGGTGCCAGGGAGCGGCATCCCCGCCTTGGCGAGGCAACACTTCCCCTCTGATCTTTCCTCTCTCTACCCTTCCCAACCCCGTACCAGCCCTGGAGGCTGTGCCCCAGGGTGGTTTGGAACAGATTTTGGGAACAAGTGCGAGAAAGGATTGTCACCGCCCACAGGGTGTCCCCTTCACCCCGCCCCTCCAAGCAGGATATGGCAGGAGCAACCACCACGATGTTATCCACTTTGTAATAGGAATGAGCATCCACATCCACCTGCCACGTGAAGTAAAGGCGCGCGACATTCACCACGGCCTGACCTCCAACCCCACCCCATCCCCTGCCTGTTGGTGGCGGAATGAAAGGAGGGGCCAAGCGAGGCTTGGAGGTCCTGGTGGACACACCCCCTGAGAACAGGGAGCCTGCAGCGGCCCCCTGGGCTTCGCGTAGCAATCCTTCCCCACTGATCTTTCTTCTCTCTCCCCCATTCCCGACCCCGTCCCAGCCCCGGAGGCTGTGCACCCAGGCGGAATGTTAAAGAAGATGGTGAAGAAGTGCGCGAAGAGTTCGTCACCGCCCACCGGCTGCCGGCTTCTCCAAGCCCCTCCAATCCAAGGAGGGCAGGATCAACTACCACGGCGACACTCCACTTTGTAATGGGAATGAGCACCCTCCTGCCCCTGAGAAGGGAAGGAAAGGCACGCGAGAACCGCCAGGATCCGTTCTCCCCCCAAACCGCCCCCTGTCGGGCGGCGCCAACAGGAAGAGAAGGGCAAAGCCATGCTGGGAGTTCCCTTTGGACACGCCCACTGGGGACAGGGCCCCTGTGAGCTCATCCAGGGCTCGGCGGAGCAACCCTTCCCCACCGACCTTTCCTTTGTCTCTCCCCTTCCCGACTCTTCCCAGCCCCGGTGGCTGTGCCCCCGGGCAGAGTGCAAATAGGATGGAGTACAAGAGTGGCAAAGGGTCATCACCGCCCACCAGGTGCCCGTTCCTTCAAAGCCCTTCAAACCAAGGAGTGCAGGATTCATCACCATGGTGAGCCCCCTTCATGAGTGGAACAAGCACCCTCTTGCCACCTCGACAGGAAGGAAAGGCATGAGAGATCCGCCATGGACCAACCTCCTGCCTCATCCAGCGCCCGCTGGGTGGCGCCCAGCAGGAAGAGATGGATCAAGTGACTTTCAGAGGTCAAGTTGGACAAGCCCCCTGGGAACAGGGTGCCAGGGAACAGCACCCCGGGCTTGGCGGAGCAACACTTCCCCACCGAACTTTCCTCTTTCTCTCCCCTTTCTGACCCCGTCCCAGCACAGGAGGCTGTGCCCCAGGGCTGAGTGAAAAGAGGATGGAGTAGAATTGCACGGAAAGTGTCGTCACCCCCACCAGGTGCCAGCCTCTCCCCACGTGTCCAAGCAAACAAGGGCAGGATCAACCACCACGGCGACCCCCCATTCGTAAAGAGAACGAGCATTCTACTGCACCCGCGATGGGAAGGAAAGGATGCGAGACACGACAGAGACCAACCTCCCACCCACCCTGACCCATGTCGGGCTGTGGATAGCAGGAAGAGACGGGCCAAGTGATTCTCAGAAGTCCCAATGGACACCTCCCCTGGGAAACAGGCGCCAGGGAGCGGCACCCTGGCTTGACGGAGCAACACTTCACCACCAACCTATCCTCTCTCTCCCCTTCGTGACCCCATCCCAGCCACGGAGGCTGTGCCCCAGGGTGGATTGGAAAAGAGGGTGGGGAACAAGTGCGGGAAAGGATCGTCACCGCCCACCGGCTGCCGGCTTCAACCCACCCCTCCAAGCAAAAGAGGAGAGGAGTAACCACCACGGAGGCACCCCACTTTGTAACGGGATGGGCACCCTCTTCCCCCCGCAACAGGAAGGAAAAGCACGTGAGACCTGCAAGGACCGACCTCCCCATCCACACCGCCCCCCGCCGGGTGGCAGCCACCGGGAAGAGAGGGTCCAAGTGACTCTAGGGGGTCATGTTAGACATGCCCCATAGGAACAGGGCGCCACGGAGCGGCACCACGGATTTGGCGGAGAAACAATTCCCCACCAAACTTTCCTCTTTCTCTCCCCTTCCCGACCCCGTCCCAGGCCCGGAGGCTGTGCCCCAGGGCTGAGTGAAAAGAGGATGGAATAGAAGTGCAGGGAAAGTGTCGTCATCCCCAACCAGGTGCCGGAGTCTCCCCGCGCCTCCAAGCCAACGAGGGCAGGATCAACCACCACGGCGACCCCCCCATTCGTTACGGAAATCAGCACCCACCTGCCCCCTCGTTGGGAAGGAGAGCAGTGCGAGTCCGGCCAAGACCAACCTCCCCCTACCTTGCCCCATGCCGCCGGCGGACAGCAGGAAGAGAGGGGCTAAGTGACTCTCAGAGGTCCTGGTGGACACGCCACCTGGGTAAAAGGCGCTAGGGAGTGGCCCCCCAGGCTTGGCAGAGCAAACCTTCCCCACCGAAATTTCCTCCCTCTCTCCTGTTCCCAACCCTTCCCAGCCCTGGAGCTGTGCCCCGGGCTGAGTGAAATGAGGATGGAGAAGAAGTGCGGGAAAGGATCGTCGCCCCCAACCGGGTGCCGGCTTCTTCACACCTCTCCAAACGAAAGAGGGCAGGATCAATCATCAAGGAGAACCCCCTTCATAACGGGAACGAGCACTCTCCTGTACCCGCGATGGGAAGGAAAGGATGCGAGACACGAAAGAGACCAACCTCCCACCCACCCTGACCAATGTCAGGAGGCAGATAGCAGGAAGAGAGGGGCCAAGTGATTCTCGGAGGTCCCGATGGACACCTCGCCTGGGAAGCAGGTGCCAGGGAGCGGCACCCCAGCTTGTCGGAGCAACCCTTCCCCACCAACCTATCCTCTCTCTCTCCCCTTCCCGACCCCGTCCCAGCCCCGGAGGCTGTGCCCCAGGGTGGATTGGAAAAGAGGATGGAGAACAAGTGCAGGAAAGGGTCGTCACCGCCCACCGGCTGCCGGCTTCAACCCACCCCTCCAAGCTGAAGAGGGCAGTTGAAACCACCACGGAGGCACCCCACTTTGTAACGGAAAAGAGCACACTCCTGCCTCCACGACGGGAAAGAAAGGCACGCGAGAACCGCCAGGATCCGTTCTCCCCCCCCAAACTGCCCCCGTCGGGCGGCGCCAGCAGGAAGAGAGGAGTAAGCGATGCTGGGAGGTCCCGGTGGACTCGCACCCTTGAGACAGGGCGCCTCTGAGTGCATCCAGGACTTGGCGGAGCGTCCCTTACCCACCAACCTTTCCTCTCTCTCTTTCCCGACACTTCCCAGACCCGGAGGCTGTGCCCCCAGGCTGAGTGAAAATAGGATGGAGTAGAATTGGGGTAAAGGGTTGTCACCCCCCACAAGGTGCCGGTTTCTTCACACCCCTCCAAACCAACTAAGGCAGAATCAATCACAATGGTGACCACCCTTCATAACTGGAACGAGCACCCTCCTGCCACTGCAATGGGAAGGAAAGACGTGCGACTCCAGCCAGGGATTGAACTCCCCCCTCACCCGGCCTCCCGCCAGGTGGCACGCAGCAGGAGGAGAGGGGACAAGTGAATCTCCGAGATCAAGTTGGACAGGCCCCTGGGAACAGGTTGCCAATGAACGGCACATCGGGCTGTCGGAGCAAAACTCCACACCGACCTTTCCTCTCTCTCTCCCCTTCACGACCCTCCCCAGCCCTCCAAGCCAACGAGAGCAGGATCAACCTTCACAGTGACACCCCACTTTGTAACGGGATGGGCACCCTCCTCCCCCCGCAACAGGAAGGAAAAACACGCGAGACCTGCAAGGGCCGACCTCCCCACCCACACCGCCTCCGGCCGGGTGTCAGCCACCAGGAAGAGAGGGACCAAGTGAATATCGAGGTTCCCGGTGGACACGCCCCCTGGGAAAAAGGCGCTGTGGAGCGGCCCCCCGGGTTTGCGGAGCAACACTTCCCCACTGACCTTTCCTCTCTCTCCCATTCCTGACCCAGTCCCAGCCCCGCAGGCTGTTCACCTGGGCGAAATGTTAAAGAAGATGGAGAAGAAGTGCGGGAATAAGTCGTCACTGACCACCGGCTGCTGGCTTCTCCAAGCCCCTCCAATCCAAGGAGGGCAGGATCAACTACCACGGCGACACTCCACATTGTAATGGGAATGAGCACCCTCCTGCCCCTCTGATGGGAAGGAAAGGCACGCGAAACCCGCCAGGGACCGATCTCCCCCTCAAACCGCCAACTCTGGAGCGGCGAAAAAAGGAAGAGTGGGGCAAAGCGATGCTGGGAGGTATCGGTGGACACGCCCACAGTGGACAGGGCGCCTGTGAGCGCATCCAGGCTTGGCGGAGCAACCCTTCCCCAATGACCTTTCCTCTCTCTCTCCTCTTCCCGACTCTTCCCAGCCCTGGAGGTTGTGCCCCTGGGCGGAGTGAAAAGAGAATGAAGTAGAAGAGTGGGAAAGGGTCATCACCGCCCAACGGGTGCTGGTTTCTTCAAAGCCCTCCAAACCAAGGAGGGCAGGATCAATCACCATGGTGAGCCCCCTTCATAACTGGAACAAGCACCCTCCTGCCACCGCAATGGGAAGGAAAGGTGTGCAACCCACCAGGGACCAACTTCCCCCCTCATCCAGCGCCCCGCTGGGTGGCGCCCAGCAGGAAGCAATCGACCAATTGACTTTCGGAGGTCAAGTTGGACAAGCCCCCTGGGAACAGGGTGCCAGGGAACGGCACCCCGTTCTTGGTGGAGCAACACTTCTCCACCGACCTTTCCTCTCTCTCTTCCCTTCTCGAAACTGTCCAGCCCCGGAGGTTGTGCCCCAGGGCTGATTGAAAATAGGAGGGAGTAGAAGTGCAAGAAAGGGTCATCACTGCCAACCGGGTGCCGGCTTCTTCACACCCCTCCAAACAAAGGGGGCAGGATCAATCACCGCGGTGAACCCCCTTCATAACAGGAATGAGCACCCTCCTGGACTCGCGACGGGAAGGAAAGACGTGCGAGACCCGCTAGGGACGAACCTCCCGCCTCATCCAGCGCCCCGCTGGGTGGCGCCCAACAGGAAGAAATCGACCAATTGACTTTCGGAGGTCAAGTTGGACAAGCCCCTCTGAACAGGGTGCCAGGTAGCGGCACCCCCGCCTTGGCGGAGCAACACTTCCCCTCTGACCTTTCCAGTCTCTACCCTTCCCAACACGTGTGGTTACACAATGCCTTTTTCCCAGGTGGCGTATCCACCGGGACCTCCGAGAGTCTCTTGGCCCCTCTCTTCCTGCTGGCCGCCACACAGCAGGGGGAGGTGTGGTTGGGGAGGTCGGTCCATGGCGTGTCTCCTGTGCTTTTACCTCCTGTCGCTGGGGTGGGAGGGTGCTCATCCCGTTAAAAAGTGAGGGGTCGCCATGGTGGTTGATCCTGCCCTCGTTGGCTTGGAGGGGCGGGGAGAAGCCGGCACCCTGTGGGCGATGATGACCCTTTCCTGCACTTCTTCTCCATCCTCTTTTCCACTCCGCTCGGGGGCAAAGCCGGCAGGGCTCAGAGGAGTCAGGAAGGGGAGAGAGAGAGGAAAGGTCGGTTGAGAAGTGTTGCTCCACCAAGCCCGGGGTGCCGTTCCCTGGCACCCTGTTCCCAGGTGGCTTGTACAACTTGACCTCAGAAAATCACTTGGTCCATCTCTTCCTGCTGGGTGCCTCGTGGCGGGGGGCCGGGTGAGGGGTGTGTTCGGTCCCTGGCGGGTCTCACACGCCTTTCCTTCCTGTCACGGTGGAAAGAGTGGGCTTGTTCTAGTTATGAAGGGGGCTCACCATGGTGATTGATCCTGCCCTCGTTGTTTTGGAGGGCTTTGAAGAAAACGGCACCCGGTGAGCAGTGATGACCATTTCCCGCTCTTCTACTCCATCCTCTTTTCACTCTCCCAGTGGCAAAGCCTCCAGGGCTTTGAAGAGTCGGGAAGGGGAGAGAGAGAGGAAAGGTCGGTGGGGAAGGGTTGCTCTGCCAAGCCATGGGTGTGCTCACACGCGCCCTGTCCACAGTGGGCGTGTCCACCGGGACCTCCCAGCATCGCTTTGCCCCCCTCTTCCTGTTGGCACCGCCAGACAGGGGGCATTTTGGGGGGGATATCGGTCCCTAGTGGGTCTATCGTGCCTTTCCTTCCCGTCGCAGGGCAGGAGTGTGCTCATTCCCATTACAAAGTGGAGTGTCCCCGTGGTCGTTGATCTTGCCCTTCTTGGATTGGAGGGGTTTGGAGAAGCCGGCAGCCGGTGGGCGGTGACAACCTTTTTGCACATTTCTTCTCCATCTTCTTTAACATTCTGCCGGGGTGCACAGCCTCCGGGGCTGGAACGGGATCAGGAATGGGAGAGAGAGAAGAAAGATCGGTGGGGAAGGGTTGCTACACAAACCCCTGGGGGCCGCTTCACGGCTCCCTGTCCCAGGGGGCGTGTCCACCAGGGCCTCCGAGCCTCGCTTGGCCCCTCTCTTCATGACCGCTGCCGACAGGCAGGGGATGGGGTTGTGTTCGAGGTCAGGCCCTGGAGGGTCTCGTGTGCCTTTCCTTCACATCGTGGGGGGAGGAGGGTGCTCATCCCGTTAAAAAGTGGGGTGTCGCCCTGGTGGTTTCTCCTGCCATTTTCGGCTTGGAGGGGTGTGGTGAACCTTGCACCCTGTGAGCGGTGATGACCCTTTCCCGCACTTGTTCTCCATTATCTTTTCCAATCCACCCTGGGACACAGCCTCCGGGGCTGGGACAGGGTCAGGAAGCGGAGAGAGAGAGGATAGGATGGTGGAGAAGGGTTGCTCCGCCAAGACGGGGTGCCGCTCCATGGCGCCTGGTTCCCACGGGAGGTGTCCATCGGGACCTCCAAGAATCACTTCGCCCCTCTCTTCCTGCTATCCGCCACCCGGCATGGGTCGGGGTGGCTGGGAGGTAGGTCTCTGTCGGGTCTCGTATCCTTTCCTTCCCATCGCAGGGGCAGGAGAGTGCTCGTTCCCTTTACAAATGGGGGGTCGCCGTTGTGGTTGATTCTGCCATTGTTGACTTAGACGCACGGGGAGACGCTGGCACCTGGTGGGGAGTGACGACAATTTCCGTGCAATTCTACTCCATCCTCTTTTCACTCAGCCCTGGGGCACAGCCTCCCGGGCTGGTACAGGGTTGGGAAGGGGAGAGAGAGAGGAAAGGTCGGTGGGGAAGGGTTGCTCCGCCAAAACCGGGGTGGCGTTACACAACGCCTTTTTCCCAGGTGGCGTATCCACCGGGACCTCTGAGAGTCACTTGGCCACTCTCTTCCTGCTGGCTTCCACACAGCAGGGGGCGGTGTGTTTGGGGAGGTCGGTCCGTGGAGTGTCTCGCGTGCTTTTCCCTCCCGTCACGGGGGTAGGAGGGTGCTCATCCCGTTAAAAAGTGAGGGGTCACCATGGTGGTTGATCCTGACCTCGTTGGCTTGGAGGGGCGGGGAGAAGCTGGCACCCTGTGGGCGGTGATGACCCTTTCTTGCACTTCTTCTCCATCCTCTTTTCCACTGTGCTCAGGGGCAAAGCCGGCAGGGCTCAGAGGAGTCAGGAAGGGGAGAGAGAGAGGAAAGGTCGGTGGAGAACTGTTGCTCCACCAAGCCCGGGGTGCCGTTCCCTGGCACCCTGTTCCCAGGTGGCTTGTACAACTTGACCTCCGAAAATCACTTGGTCCATCTCTTCCTGCTGGGCGCCTCGTGGCGGGGGGCCAGGTGAGGGGTGTGTCTGCCCTGTGGCGCCCTGTTCCTAGGGGGCGTGTCTAACGTGACCTCCGAGAGTCAATTGTCCCCTCTCTTCCTGCTGTCCACTGACCGTCCTGGGGTGGGTTGGGATGGGAGTTCGGTCCCTGGCAAGTCTCCCATGCCTTTTCTTTCCGTCCCGGTGAGAGGATGCTGATTGTTCCTGTTACGAAGTAGGGGGGTCGCAATGGTGGTTGATCCTGCACTCCTCGGCTTGGAGGGGCGGTCAGAAGCCGGTACCCGGTGGGCGGTGATGACCCTTTCCCGCAATTCTTCTCCATCCTCTTTTCCACTCCACCTGGGGTACAGCCTCCAGGGCTATTCCGGGGTCAGGGAGGTGAGAGAGATCATAAAGGTCTGTGGCGAAGTATTGCTCCGCCAACCCCGGGATGCGATCAGAGGTGCCCTATTCCCAGGGTTCATGTCCAACGTGACCTCTGAGAGTCACTTGGCCCCTCTCTTCCTGCTGGGCGCCGCCCAGAGGGGGGACGGTTGGGGGGTGAGGCCAGTCCCTGGCCGGTCTCCTGGGCCTTTTCATCGCGGGGGCAGAAGGGTGCTGGTTCCTATTATGAAGCTGGGGGTCGCCATGGTGTTTGATCCTCCCCTCCTCAGCTTGGAAGGGCATGGAGAAGCCGGCACTCTGTGGTGGTGATGACCCTTTCCCGCACTTTTTCTCCATCCTCTTTTCCACTCCGCCCTTGAGCACAGCCTCTAGGGCTGGGAGGTGTCCTGAAGGGGAGAGAGAGAGGAAAGTTTGGTGGGGAAGTGTTGCTCCGCCAAGCCCGGAGTGCCGCTCCCTGGCACCCTGTTCCCAGGGGGCTTGTCCAACTTCACCTCCGAGAGTCACTTGGCCCCTCTCTTCCTGCTGGACGCCCTCGGGCGTGATGGCATTTTTGGGGGGGTGGTCGGGTCCTGGCGGGTCTTGCACTACTTTCCTTCCCAACGCGATGGCAGGATGGTGCTCGTTCCAGTTATGAAGGGGGTGTCACCATGGTGATTGATCCTGCCCTCGTTGGTTTGGTGGAGTGTGAAGAAACCGGCACCCGGTGGGGTGTGACGACTTATTCCCACACTTCTACTCCATCCTCTTTTCACTCAGCCCTGGGGCACAGCCTCCGGGTCTGGGAAGGGGAGAGAGAGAGGAAAGGTCGGTGGGGAAGGGTCGGTCCACCAAGCTCCGATTGCACTCAGCGGTGCGCTGTTCCCAGGGGGCATGTCCAACTGGACCTCCGAGCCTCGATTTGCCCCTCTCTTCCTTGCATCCCCCGACCAGCAGGGGATTGGGTGGGAATGGAAGACGGGCCCTGGCGGGTCTCGCGTGATTTTCCTTCCCAACGCGGGGGGAGGAGGGTGCTCATTCCCGTTACAAAGTAGGGTGTCACCGTGTTGGTTGCTCCTGCCCTCTTTGGCTTTGAGGGGCAGGGTGACGCCGGCACCCTGTGGGTGGTGAGGAACCTTTCTCGCACTTCTCCATCCTGTTTTCCACTCCGCCAGGGATCACAGTCTCAGAGGCTGGGACGGGGTCGGGAATGGGAGAGAGGGAAGGACGGTGGGGAAAGGTTGCTTCACCAAGTTCGGGGGGCCGCTGTGCAGCGCCTTGTTCCCAGGGGGCTTATTCACCTGGACCTCTGAACGTCTCTTGACCCCTCACTTCGTGCTGAACGCACGCCCGGCCTGGGACGGGATGATGGGGAGGTCGGTACCTAGCAGGTCTCTCACGCCTATTCTTCCCTTTGCGGGGACAGGAGGGTGTTCATTCTCTTAGGAAGAGGGGGATCACCATGGTTGTTGATCCTGCCCTCCTGGTCTTGGAATGGTGGGTAGAAGACGGCAGCTCATGGGAGGTTACGAACCTTTCTGCACTTCTACTCCATCCTCTTTTCCTTCCGACATGGCGCATGGCTTCCAGGGCTGGTACGGGGTCGAGAAGGGGAGAGAGAGAGAAAAGGTCTGTGGCGAAGCATTGTTCCGCCAAGCCCGGGGTGCCGCTCCCTGGCACCCTGTTCCCACGGGGCTTGTCCAAATTCACCTCCGAGAGTCACTTGGCCCCTCTCTTCCTGCTGGCGCCGCCAGGCGTGTGGACGTGTTTGGGGGGGTGGTCAGGCCCTGGCGGGTCTTGCAACACTTTCCTTCCCAACGCGATGGCTGGATGGTGCTCGTTCCACTTATGAACCGAGTGTCACCATGGTAATTGATTTTGCCCTCCTTGGTTTGGAGGGGTGTGAAGAAACCAGCACCCTGTGGGGGGTGCCGACTTATTCCCACACTTCTACTCCATCCTCTTTTCACTCAGCCCTGGGGCATAGCCTCCGGGGCTGGGAAGGGGAGAGTGAGAGGAAAGGTCGGTGGGGAAGTGTTGGTTCACCAAGCACTGGATGCTCTCAGCGGTGCCATGTTCCCAGGGGGCATGTCCCCCAGGACCTCTGAGCCTCGCCTTGCCCCTCTCTTCCTGCCCGCGGCCTACCAGCAGGGTAATGGATGGGGATGGAAGTTGGGCCCTGGCGGGCCGCGCGTGACTTTCCTTCCCAAGGCGGGGGGAGGAGGGTGCTCATTCCCGTTACAAAGTGAGGCGTCGCCGTGTTGGTTGCTCCTGCCCTCTTTGGCTTCGAGGCGCGGGGTGAAGCTGGCACCCTGTGGGTGGTGACGACCCTTTCTCGCAGGTCTTCTCAATCCTCTTTTCCAATCCGTCCGGGGGCACAGTCTCAGAGGCTGGGACAGGGTCGGGATTGGGAGAGAGAGAGGAAAGGTCGGTGGGGAAGTGTTGCTTCACCAGGCTCGGGGGGCCACTCTGCGGTGCCTTTTTCCCAGGGGGCTTATGCACCTGGACCTCGGAACGTCGCTTGATTCCTCTCTTCCTGCTGAACGCCCCCCCGGCTGGGGACGGGTTGATGGGGGAGGTCGGTACCTAGCGGGTCTCTCACGCCTTTTCCTCCCTTTGCGGGGGCAGGAGGGTTGTCATTTCCCTTAGGAAGAGGGGGATCACCAAGGTTGTTGAACCTGCCCTCCTGGTCTTGGAGGGGTGGGTAGAAGCCGGCAGCCATTGGGAGGTGACGACCCTTTCCTGCACTTCTACTCCATCCTCTTTTCACTCTGCCCGGGGCCATGGCTTCCAGGGGTGAGACGGGGTCGGGAAGGGTAGACAGAGAGAAAAGGTCTGTGGAGAAGCGTTGCTCCGCCAAGCCCGGGGTGCCGCTTGAAGAGGCCCTGTTCACAGGGGACGTGTCCACTGGAACCTCCCAGCATCGCTTTGCCCGTCTCTTCCTGTGGCGCCGCCAGACAGGGGGCATTTTAGGGGGGAGATATCGGTCCCTAGCGGGTCTCGTGTGACTTTCTTTCCCGTCGCGGAGGCAGGAATTTGTTCTTTCCCGTTACAAAGAGGGGAGTCACTGTGGTGTTTGATCCTGCCCACTTTGGCATGGAGGGGCGAGGAGAATACGGCAGCCAGTGGGCGGTGATGACCTTTTCCCACACTTTTTCTCCATCCTCTTTTCCAATCCAATAAGGGCACAGCCTCCGGGGCTGGGACGGGGTCGCAAGGGGAGAGAAAGAGGAAAGTTCGGTGGGGAAGTGTTGGATCGCCAAGCCCGGGGTGCCGCTCATTGGCGACCTGTTCCTAGGGCGCGTGTCTAAGGTGACCTCCGAGAGTCACTTGGCCCCTCTCTTCCTGCTCTCCGCCGCCCGGCGTGGGGCGGTTTGTGCTGTGAGTTCGGTCCTTGGCGAGTCTCCCACGCCTTTACATTCCCTCCCGGTGAGAGGAGGTTTGTCTTTCCTGTTAGGAAGTGGAGGGTCGCAGTGGTGTTTGATACTGCACTCCTGGCGTGGAGGGGCGAGGAGAATCAACCTCCAGGGCTGGGATCGGATTGGGAAGGGGAGAGGGAGATGAAAGGTCGGTGGGGAAGGATTTCTCCACCAAGGCCGGGGTGCCGCTCCTTGGCACCCTGTTCCCAGGGAGCGTGTCCAACTTGACCTTTGAGAGTTACTTGGCCCCACTCTTCCTGTTTGGCGACGCCGGCTGTGTGCAGGATGGGGGGGAGTTCAGTCCATAGAGGGTCTCGCACGCCTTTCCTTACCGTTGCGGGTCCATGAGGGTGCTCGATCCCATTATGAAGGGGGTTCACAATGTTGATTAACCTGCCCTCTTTCGTTTGGAGGGATGTGAAGAAGGTGGCACCCATTTGGGGGTGAGGACTCTTTCCTGCACTTCTACTCCATCCTCATTTCATTCAGTCCATAGGCACAGCCTCCAGGGCTGGGAAGGTTCGGGAACAGGAGAGAGAGAGGAAAGGTCGGTGGGCAAGGGTTGCTCCAAAAAACCCGGGGGGCCGCTCCTCAGGGCCTATTTCCCAGGGGGCGTGTCCACCGGGACCTCCGAGAGTCAATTAGCCCCTCTCTTCCTGCTGGCCTCGGTCCGACGGGGACCTTGTGCGGGGGGAGGTTGGTTCCTGGCGGGTCTTGGGTGCTTTTCTTTCCCGTCGCTGGGGAAGGAGGGTGTTCATCCCCTTACAAAGTGGGGGGTCGCTGTGGTGGTTGATCCTGCCCTCGTTTGCTTGGAGGGGCGGGGAGAAGCCGTCACCCTGTGGGCAGTGACGACCCTTTCCTGCACTTATTCTCCATCCTCTTTCCACTGGGCCTTGGTTCACAGCCTCTAGGGCTCCGAGGAGTCGGGAAGGGCAGAGAGAGAGGAAAGGTAGGTGGGGAGTTTTGCTCCACCAGCCTGCGGTGCCTTTCCCTGGCACCCTGTTCCCAGGGGCCAGTCCAACTTGACGTCGGAGATTCATTTGCCCCCTCTCTTCCTGCTGGGTGCCACCTGGCGGAGGGCCGGCTGAGGGGGGAGTTCGGTCTCTGGCGGGTCTCACACACCTTTCCTTCCCATCGTGGTGGCAGGAGAGTGCTCCTTCCAGTTACGAAGGGGATCACCATGGTGATTGATTTTGCCCTCGTTGGTTTGGAGGGGTGTGTAGAAACCGGCACCCTCTGGGGGTGGTGACGACCCTTTCCTGCACTTCAATTCCATCCTATTTTCACTCAGCCTGGGGGCACAGCCTCCAGGGCTGGGAAGGGTCGGGAAAGAGAGAGAGAGAGAGGAAAAGTCGATGGGAAAGGATCGCTCCACCACATCCTGGATGCACTCAGAGACGCCCTGTTGCCAGGGGGCTTGTCCAACTTCACCTCCGGAGCTAGGAAGGGGAGAGGCAGAGGACAGGTCGGTGGGGAAGTGTGGCTCCACCAAGCCCTGGATGCGCTCAGCGGTGCCCTGTTCCCAGGGGGCATTTTCACCACGACCTCCGAGCCTCGCTTTGCCCCTCTCTTCCTGGCTGCCGCGGAACAGCAGGGGATTGGGTGGGGATGGAAGACGGGCCGTGGCGGGTCTCGCGTGACTTTCCTTCACAATTCCAGGGGAGGATGGTGCTCATTCCCATTACAAAGTGGGGCGTCGCCGTGTTGGTTGCTCCTGCCCTCTTAGGCTTCGAGGGGCTGGGTGAAGCCGGCACCCTGTGGGTGGTGACGACCCTTTCTCATACTTCTTCTCCATCCTGTTTTCCACTCAGTCCGGGGGCTTAGTCTCAGAGGCTGGGAAGGGGTCGGGAATGGGAGAGAGAGAGGATAGGTCGGTGTGGAAGGGTTGCTTCGCCAAGCTCGGGGGGCCAATTTGTGGCGCCTTGTACCCAGGGGGCTTTGGAACCTGGACATCCGAACGTCGCTTGACCCCGCTCTTCATGCTGAACCACCCCCCGTCCGGGGACGGGTTGATGGGCGAGGTCGGTACCTGGCGGGTCTCTCACGCCTTTTATTCCCTTCGTGGGGGCAGGAGGGTGTTCGTTCCCCTTATGAAGAGGGGGATCACCATGTTTGTTGATCCTGCCCTCCTGGTCTTGGAGGGGTGAGTAGAAACCAGCAGCCGGTGGGAGGTGACGACCCTTTCCTGCACTTCTACTACATACTCTTTTCACTCCGCCTAGAGGCATGGCTTCCAGGGCTGAGACGGGGTCCGGAAGGGGAGACAGAGAGAAAAGGTCTGTGGAGAAGTGTTGCTCCGCCAAACCCGGGGTGCCGATTGAAGGGGCCCTGTTCCCAGGGGACGTGTCCACCGGGACCTCCCAGCATCGATTTGCAGATATCTTACTATTGGCGCTGCCAGACAGGGGGCTCTTTGGGGGGGAGATAGGTCCCTGGCTGGTCTCTTGTTCATTTCTTTCCCATCGCGGAGGCAGGAGTGTGCTCTTTCCCGTTACAAAGCGGGGGGTCACCGTGGTGGTTGATCCTTCCCTCTTTGGCTTGGATGGGCGAGGAGAATTCGGCAGCCGGTGGGCGGTGATGACACTTTAACGCACTTGTTCTCCATCCTCTTTTCCAATCCACTAAGGGCACAGCCTCCGGGGCTGGGACGTGGTCAGAAAGGGGAGAGAAAGAGGATAGTTCAGTGGGGAAATGTTGCTCCACCAAGCCCGGGGTGCCGCTCCGTGGCACCCTGTTTTTAGAGGGTCTGTCTAACGTGACCACCGAGAGTCACTTTGCCCCTCTCTTCCTGCTGTCTGCAGCCCGGGGTGGGGCAGGTTGGGCTGTGAGTTCGGTCCCAGGCGAATCTCCCATGACTTTCCTTTCCATTGCTGTGAGAAGAGGCTGCTGGTTCTTGTTATGAAAAGGGGGGTCGCAGTGGTGTTTGATCCTGCACTCCACGGCTTGGAGGTGCGGGGAGAAGCCAGCACCCGGTGGGCGGTGATGACCCTTTCCCGCACTTCTTCTCCATCCTCTTTTCCACTCCACCCGGGGTACAGCCTCCAGGGTTGGGACGGGGTCGGGAAGGTAGAGAGAGAGTAAAGGTCTGTGGGGAAGGGGCGGAAGGGTTGCTCCGCCAAGCACGGGATGTGCTCAGAGGTGCCCTGTTCCCAGGGTTCCTGTCCAAAATGACCTCTGAGAGTCACTTTGCCCCTCTCTTTCTGCTGGGCGCCACACAGTGAGGGGCCGGCTGGGGGATGAGGTCTGTCCCTGGCCGGTCTCCCGGGCCTTCCCGTCGCGGGGGCAGAAGGGTGCTGGTTCCTGTTACGAAGCTGGGGGTCGCAATGGTGTTTGATCCTCCCCTCCTCAGCTTGGAGGGCCATGGAGAAGCCGGCATCCTGTGGGTGGTGACAACCCTTTCCCGCACTTCTTCTTTATCCTCTTTTCCACTCCGCCCATGTGCACAGCCTCCAGAGCTGGGTGGTGTCCTTAAGGGAAGAGAGAAATGAAAGTTTGGTGGGTAAGTGTGGCTCCGCCAAGCCCGGGGTGCCGTTCCAGGCACTCTGTTCCCAGGGGGCTTGTCCAAATTCACCTCCGAGAGTCACTTGGTCCCTCTCTTCCTGCTGGGCACCGCCCGGTGTGCTGCCGGGTTTGGGGGGTTAGTCGATCCCTGGCGGGTTTGCACACATTTCCTTCCCGTTGCGGTGCCAGGATGTTGGTCGTTCCAGTTATGAAGGGGGTGTCACCATGGTGATTGATCCTGCCTTCGTTGTTTTGGAGGGGTGTGAAGAAACTGGCAACTGGTGGGGGGTGACGACTTACTCCCGCAGTTCTAATTCATCCTCTTTTCACTCAGTCCTGGGGCACAGCCTCCGGGGCTGGGAAGGGGAGAGACAGAGGAAATGTCGGTGGGGAAGAGTTGGTCCACCAAGCCCTGGATGTGCGCAGCGGTGCCCTGTTCCCACGGGTCATGTTCACCAGGACCTCCGAGCCATGCTTTGCCCGTCTCTTCTTCCCCGCCGCCTACCGGCAAGGGATTGGGTGGGGATGGAATTCGGGCTATGGCGGGTCTCGCGTGACTTTCCTTCCCAACGCGGGGGGAGGAGGGTGCTCATTCCCGTTTAAAATTGGGGTGTCGCCGTGTTGGTTGCTCCTGCCCTCTTCGGCTTTGAGGGTCGGTGTGAAGCCAGCAAACTGTTGGTGGTGACGAAACTTTCTCGCACTTCTTATCCATCCTCTTTTCCACTCCGTCCGGGGGCTTAGTCTCAGAGGCTGGGACAGGGTCAGGAATGGGAGAGAGAGGAAATGTCGGTGGGGAAGGGGTGCTTCGCCAAGCTCGGGGGGCCGCTCTGCAGCACCTTGTTCCCAGGGGGCTTGTACACCTGGACCTCCGAATGTCGCTTGTGTCCTCTCTTCCTGCTGAACGGCCCCCAGGCGGGAGACGGGTTGATGGGGGAGGTCGGTACCTAGCTGTTCTCTCACACCTTTTCTTCTTTTCGCGGGAGTGGGACGGTGTTCATTCACCTTATGATGAGGGGGATCACCATGGTTGTTGATCCTGCCCTTTTGGTCTTGGAGGGGTGGGTAGAAGCCGGCAGCTGGTGGGAGGTTAGGACCCTTTCCTGCACTTCTACTCCATCCTCTTTTCACTCCACACGGGGCATGGCTTCCAGGGCTGAGACGGGGTCGGGAAGGGGAGACAGAGAGAAAAGGTCTGTGGGGAAGCGTTGCTCCGCCAAGCCCGGGGTGCCGCTTGAAGGGTCCCTTTTCCCAGGGGAAGTGTCCACCGTGACCTCCTAGCATCGCTTTGCCCGTCACTTCCTGTTGGTGCTGCCTGACACGGGGCATTTTGGGGGGGGAGATAGGTCCCTGTCATATCTCGCGAGCCTTTCTTTCCCGTCGCGGAGGCAGGAGTGTGCTCTTTCCCTTTACAAAGTGGGGGATCGCCGTGGTGGTTGATCCTGCCCTCTTTGGCTTGGAGGGGCCAGGAGAATCCGGCAGCCGGTGGGCGGTGACGACCCTTTAACGCACTTGTTCTCCATCCTCTTTTCCAATACACTAAGGGCACAGCCTCCGGGGCTGGAACAGGGTCGGGGAGGGGAGAGAAAGAGGAAAGTTCGGTGGGGAAGTGTTGCTCCTCCAAGACCGGAGTGGCGCTCCGTGGCGCCCTGTGCCTAGGGGGCGTGTCTAATGTGACCTCCGAGATTTACTTGGCCCATCTCTTCCTGCTGTCTGCCGCCCGGCAATGGCCGGGGTGGGTTGAGGTCGATCCCTGGTGGATCTCGAAACCTTTCCTTCCCATCGCGGGGGCAGGAGAGTGCTCGTTACCTTTACAATGGCACGTTCCCCGTGGTGGTTGATCCTGCCCTTGTTGGCTTGGATGCACGGGGAGACGCTGGCACCTGGTGGGGAGTGACAAGACTTTCCGTGCACTTCTACTCCATCCTCTTTTCACTCAGCCCCGGGGCAAAAGCTCCGGGTCTGGGACTGTGTTAGGAAGGGGAGAGAGAGAGGAAAGGTAGGTTGGGAAGAATTGCTTCATCAAGGCCGGGGAGCCACTCCGTGGCGCCCTGTTACCAGGGGGCGTGTCAAACGAGACCTCCCAGAGTCACTTGGCCCCTTTCTTCTTGCTGGGAGCCGCCCTTCAGTTGGTGGGATGTGGGGATAGTTCGGTCCCTGGCGGGTATCACATGCTTTTCCTTCCCAACGCGTGGGCAGGTTGGTGCTCCTTCCCTATGAAGGTGGGGTCACCATGGTGATTGATCCTGCTGGCATTGGTTTGGAGGGGTGTGAAGAAGTCGGCACCGGGTTGGGGGTGACGACCCTTTCCCGCACTTCTACTCCATTCTCTTTTCATTCAGCCCGGGGGCACAGCCTTCGGGAATGGGAAGGGTCTGGAAGGGGAGAGAGAGGAAAGGTCGGTGGGGATAGGTTGCTCCGCCAAACTCGGGGGGCCGCTCCACAGCGCCTTTTTCCCAGGGGGCGTGTCCATTGGGACCACCCAGAGTCACTTGGCCCCTCTCTTCCTGCTGGGCGCCACCCGGTGGGGGGCGGTGTGGGTGGGAAGTCCTTCCGTGGCTTGTCTCACGTGCTTTTCCTTCCCGTCGCGGGGGGAGGAGGGAGTTCATTCCGTGAAAAAGTTGGGGGTCGCCGTGGTGGTTGATGCTGCCCTCCTTCTTTTGGAGGGGCGGGGTAACGCCGGCACCCTGTGGTTGGTGACGACCCTTTCTCGCACTTCTTCTCCATCCTCTTTTCCACTCCACCCCGGGGGCACAGTGTCAGATGCTGGGACAGGGTCAGGAATGGGATAGAGAGAGTAAAGGTCGGTGGGGAAGGGTTGCTTCGCCAAACTCGGGTGACCGCTCTGCGGCGCCTTGTTCCCAGAGGGCTTGTGCACCTGGACCACCGAAAGCTTGACCCCTCTCTTCCTGCTGAACACCCCCCCGGCCAGGGACGGTTTGATGGGGGAGGTCGGTACCTAGCGGGTCTCTCTCACGCCTTTTCTCCCCTTTCGGGGGCAGGAGGTTGTTCGTTCCCCTTAGGAAGAGGGGGATCACCATGGTTGTTGATCCTGTCCAACTGGTCTTGGAGGGGTGGGTAGAAGCCAGCAGCCGGTGGGAGGTGACGACCCCTTCCTGCACTTCTACTCCATCCTCTTTTCACTCTGCCCAGGGGCATGTCTTCCAGGGCTGATATGGGGTCGGGATGGGGAGAGAGAGAAAAGGTCTTTGGGAAGCGTTGCTCCGCCAAGCCTGGGATACGCTCATAGGCGCCCTGTCCCCAGTGTTCATGACCAAACTGACCTCTGAGAGTCATTTGGATCCTCTCTTCCTGCTGGGCGCCGCCCAGCGGGGGGCCCGCTGGTGGATGAGGTCAGTCCCTGGCTGGTCTCCCGGGCCTTACCTTCACGAGGGCAAAGGGTGCTGGTTCCTGTTGCGAATCTGGGGGTCGCCATGTTGTTTGATCCTCCCCTCCTCTGCTTGGAGGGGTATGGAAAAGCCGGCAACCTGTGGGTGATGACGACCCTTTCCTGCACTTCTGCTCCATCCTCCTTTCCACTCCGCCGTAGGCACAGCCTCCAGGGCTGGGAGGTGTCCTGAAGGGGAGAGAGAGAGGAAAGTTGGTGGGGAAGTGTTGCTCCGCCAAGCACGGAGTGCCGCTCCCTGGCACCCTGTTCCCAGGGGGCTTGTCCAACTTCACCTCCGAGAGTCACTTGGCCCCTCTCTTCCTACTTGTCGCTGCCGGGTGGGTTGGCGGGTTTGGGGGGGTGGTCTGTCACTGGCGGGTCTTGCACCCCTTTCCTTCCCGTCTTGGTGGCAGGATGGTGTTCATTCAAGTTATGAAGATGGTGTCACCACGGTGATTGATCCTGCCCTCATTGTTTTGGACGGGTGTGAAGAAGCCGGCACCCGGTGGGGGGTGAAGATTATTCCCCCACTTCTACTCCATCCTCTTTTCACTCAGCCGTGGGGCACAGCCTCCAGGGCTGGGAAGGGGAGCGAGAGCGGAAAGGTCGGTGGGTAAGTGTTGGTCCACCATGCTCTAGATGCTCTCACCGGTGCCCTGTTCCCAGGGGGCATGTCCACCAGGACCTCCGAGCCTCGCTTTGCCCCTCTCTTCCTGCTCACAGCCGACTGGCAGGTTATTGGGTGGGAATAGAAGACAGGATTGGGTGGGGATGGAAAACAGGATCAGGCGGGTCTCACGTGACTTTCCTTCCCAACTCGGGGGGAGGAGGGTGCTCATTCCCGTTACAAAGTGGGGCGTCGAAGTGTTGATTGCTCCTGTCTTCTTCTTCTTCGAGGGACGGGGTGATGCCGGCACCCTGTGGGTGGTGACGACCCTTTCTCGCACTTCTTCTCCATCCTCTTTTCCACTCCACCAGGGGGCACAGTCTCAGAAGCTGGGACGGGGTCAGGAATGGGAGAGAGAGAGGAAAGGTCGGTGGGGAAGGGTTGCTTCGCCAAGGCCGGGGAGCCGCTCCGTGGCACCCTGCTCTCAGGTAGCGTGTCCAACGCGACCTCAAAGAGTCACTTGGCCCCTTTCTTCATGCTGGGAGCCACCCGTAGTTTGGTGGACTGGGGGGAGAGGTCTGTCCCTGGCGGGTATTGGACGCTTTTTCTTCCCATCGCATGGGCAGGTGACTGCTCGTTCCCGTTATGAAGGTGGGGTCACCTTGGTGATTAATCCTGCCCTCATTGGTTTGGAGGGGTGTGAAGAAGTCGGCACCCGGTTGGGGTGACGATCTTTTTCCCCAATTCTTCTCCATCTTTTTTAAAATTCCGCCCCGGTGCACAGCTTCTGTTGCTGGGACGGGGTCGGGAATGGGAGAGAGAGAAGAAAGATCAGTGGGGAAGGGTTGTTACGTGAAGCCCGGGGGACTGCTGCAAGGCACCTTGTTCCCAGGGGTCGTGTCCACCATGACCTCCGAGCCTCGCTTGGCCCCTCTCTTCATGCACGCCATCGACAGGCAGGGGATGGGTTGGGGATGGAGGTCAGGCCCTGGCGGGTCTCTTGCGACTTTCCTTCACGTCGGGGGTGGAGGATGGTGCTAATTCCAATTACAAAGTGGGGTACATCGTGGTGGTTGCTCCTGCCCTCTCCGGCTTGGAGGGGCGGGGTGAAGCCATCACTCTGTGGGCAGTGACGAAACTTTCCCACACTTCTTCTCCATCCTCTGTTCCAATTCCCCCATGGGGCACAGCCTCCGGGGCTGGGACAGGGTGGGGATGGGTAGAGAGAGGAAGGGTCAGAGGGGAAGTGCTGCTCTGCCAAGGCCGGGGTGCCGCTCCTTGGCGCCCTTTACCCAGGGGGCAGTCCAACTTGACCTCTAAGTGTTACTTGGCCCCACTCTTCCTGTTGGGCGACGCCGGCTCGGGACTGGATGGGGTTCATGTCGGTCCCTAGCGGGTCTCGCACACCTTTCTTTCCCGTCGCAAGTCCAGGAGAGTGTTCGTTCCCGTTATGAAGGGGGTTCACCGTGGTGATTTAGGCTGCCCTCTTTCGTTTGGAGGGGTGTGAAGAAGCTGGCACCCGGTTGGGGTGGCAACCCTTTCCCACACTTTTACTCCATCCTCATTTCATTCCGCCTGGGGGCACAACTTCAAGGGCTGGGACGCGGTCGGGAAGGTGAGAGAGAGAGTAAAGGTTGGTGGGGAAGGGCTTCTCCGCCAAGCCCGCATGAGCTCAGAAGCGCCCAGTTCCCAGGGGGCGTGTCCAATGGGACCTCCTAGCATTGCTTTGCTCCTCTCTTCCTGGTGGTGGCGCCCAGCGGGAGGCGGTGTGGGGGGTAAGTTCGGTCCCTGGCGGGTCTTCCAGGCCTTCCTGTTGCGGAGACAGGAGGGTGCTGGTTCCTGTTATGAAGCTGGGGGTCGCCATGGTGGTTGATCCTGCCCTCCTCAGCTTGGAAGGGCGGGGAGAAGCCGGCACCCTGTGGTCGGTGAGGACCCTTTCCCACACTTCTTCTCCATCCTGCTTTACACTCCGTCCGTGTGCACAGCCTCCAGGGCTGGGAGGTTTCAGGAAGGGGAGAGAGAGAGGAAAGGTCGGTGGGGAAGTGTTGCTCTGCCAAGCACAGGGTGCCGTTCCCTGGCACCCTGTTCCCAGTGGGTGTGTCCAACGTGACCTCTGAGAGTCACTTGGCCCCTCTCTCCTACTGGGCACCGCCGGCGGGGGGCCAGATGGCTGGGGAGTTTGTTCTCTAGCGATTCTCGCACGCCTTTCCTTCAAGTCGCTGGTCCAGGAGGGTGCTCGTTCCCGTTAAGAAGGGTCTTCACCTTGGTGATTGATCTTCTACATCCACTTTAACATTCCACCCAGGTGCACAGCCTTCCGGGCTGGGACGGGTCGGGAATGGGAGAGAGAGAGGGAAGGTCGGTGGGGAAGGGTTGCTCTGCCAAACCCGGGGGGGTGCTCCACAGCATCTTTCTCCCAGGTGGCGTGTCCACCGGGACTTCCCAGCATCACTTTGCCCCTTTCTTCCTGTTGGCACCGCCAGACAGGGGGCGTTTTGGGGGCGGAGATCTGTCCCTGGCGGGTCTCGCCTGCCTTTCCTTCCCGTCGCAGGGGCAGGAGGGTGCTCATTCCCGTTAAAAATTGGAGAGTCGCTGTGGTAGTTGATCCTGCCTTCTTTGGATTAGAGGGGCTTGGAGAAGCCAGCAGCCGGTGGGCGGTGAAGACGTTTTCCCGCACTTCTTCTCCACCTTCTTTAACATTCCGCCCGGGTGCACAGCCTTTGGGCTTGGACGGGGTCGGGAATGGTAGAGAGAGAAGAAAGATGGGTGGAGAAGGGTTGCTACGCGAAGCCCGGGGGGCCGCTGCACGGCGCCCTGTTTACAGGGGGCTTTTCCACCAGGACCTCCGAGCCTCGCTGGGCCCCTCTCTTCATTCCCGCCGCCGACAGGCAGGTGATGGGGTGGGGTTCGAGGTCAGGCCCTGGAGGGTCTCGCACACCTTTCCTTCATGTCGCGGGGGGAGGAGGGTGCTCATCCCATTAAAAATTGGGGTGTTGCCCTGGTGGTTTCTCCTGCCCTCTTCGGCTTGGAGGGGTGTGGTGAAGCCAGCACCCTTTGGGCAGTGACGACCCTTTCCCGCACTTGTTCTCCATTATCTTTTCCAATCCACCCTGGTGCACAGCCTCCGGGGCTGGGACAGGGTCAGGAAGGGGAGAGAGAGAGGATAGGTTGGTGGGGAAGGGTTGCTCCGCCAAGCCGGTGTGCCGCTCCGTGGCTCCTGGTTCCCAAGGTGGGTGTCCATCGGGTCCTCCGAGAATCACTTATCCCATCTCTTCCTGCTAGCTGCCATCCGGCATGGGTCGGGGTTGCGGGTAGGTCGGTCTCTGTCGGGTCTCGCATCTTTTCCTTCCCATCATAGGGGCAGGAGAGTGCTCGTTCCCTTTAGGAACGGGGGTCGCCGTGGTGGTTGATCCTGCTCTTGTTGGCTTGGACGCACGGGGAGACGCTGGCACCTGGTGGGGAGTGATGACACTTTCCCTGCATTTCTACTCCATCCACTTTTCACTCAGCACTGGGGCACAGCCTCCCAGGCTGGGACGGGGTCGGGAAGGGGAGAGAGAGGAAAGTTCGGTGAGGAAGTGTTGCTCCGCCAAGGCCGGGGTGCTGCTCTGTGGCACCCTGTTCCCAGGGGTCGTATCCACCTGATCCTCTGAGAGTCACTTGGCCCCACTGTTCCTACCAGCAAAACCCCGGCGGGGGCGATGTGGGGCAGGGGTCGGTCCCTGGCAGGTCTCGCGTGACTTTCTTTCACGTCGCAGGGGGAGAAGGGTGCTCATTTCCGTTACAAAGTTGGGGGTCGCCGTGGTGGTTTATCCTGCCCTCCTAGGCTTGGAGGTTCAGGGATAAGGCTGCACCCTGTGGGCGGTGATGACCCTTTTCTGCACTTATTTTCCATCCTCTTTTCCACTCCCCCTGGGGGCACAGTCTCTAGGGCTGGGAAGAGTCGGGAAGGGGAGAGAAAGAGGAAAGGGCGGTGGGGAAGTGTTGCTCTGCTAAGCCCGGTTTGCCGCTCCGTGGCGCCCTGTTTTTAGGGGGCGTGTCTAACGTGACCTGCGAAAGTCACTTTGCCCCTCTTCTCCTGCTCCCCGCCGTGCAGCGGGGAGTGGGGAGGGCTGGGAGTTCAGTCCCTGGCGAGACTCCCATGCCTTTACTTTACGTCGCAGGGAGAGGAGGCTGCTTCTTCCTGTTAGGAAGTGTGGTGTTGCAGTGGATGTTGACCCTGCACTCCTCCGCATGGAGGGGCGGGGAGAAGCCGACACCCGGTGGGCGGTGATGACCCTTTCCTGCACTTCTTCTCCATCCTCTTTTCCACTCTGCCCGGGGGGAGCACTGCCTCCAGGGCTAGGACGCAGTCGGGAAAGTGAGAGAGAAAGTAAAGGTCGGTGGGGAAGGGCTTCTCCGCCAAGCCCGCATGTGCTCAGAGGCGCCCTTTTCCCAGGGTGCGTGTCCAATTGGACCTCATAACATTGATTTTCTCCTCACGAGACTTCCGAGATTCACTTGGCCCCTCTCTTCCTGCTGTCCGCTGGACGGCGTGGGGCGGGTTGGGCTGGGAGTTCGGT
>PVKS010012048.1:0-54851 GCA_004027875.1 Aplodontia rufa | reverse complement strand
CAGAGCATTCTGGGCAGAGGAAACAGCATGTATGGAAGCCCAGCATCAGGAAAGCATTCATTCCAGTCAGGAACTGAAAGAAGTTCTGTGTGAACAGTCAGAGAGCAAGGCCCAGAGTGTCCAGAGAAGGAGAGAGGCAGCCAGGGACCGGATGCCACAGGGCCTGGGAAGCTTGCGTTTCAACGTAAGGAAATGAGAAACCGCTAAAGAGAGCACCAGACATGCCCTGTGTCCTCTCCCTACCCCTTAGCTAGTGTGAAAAAATAAGCAGGGGCAGGAAGGTCACTTTGGCATCACTGTGGTCATCCAGCTGGTGGTGGCGGCTTGGATCAAGTGGCTGTTGTCCCAGAGCAGGAGAAACGCAGCCATATGAGGAAATACTCTGCAGGTTAACACCCCTGAAAGGATTGGTCCGTGGCAGGGAGACTTGGAGCAGCTACTGGGGACTGGGACTCCTGTTTGTTAAGGCTTGAGGAGGAAAACGAAGAGTTCAATTCTAGAGATGCTAAGGTCGGGTGCTTGGATGGTGTCCAAACAGAGAGGTCACGTCGATTTGGGGATACAAGCCTGGAGCTCTGAGGAGGGTCTGAGATGGAGAGAGGTTAAACTGGAGAGCTGCCAGCATACAAACACTTGCCATGGCTTGCAATCGGAGGTGACTTGGGTGAGCACAATGCATGGGACATCCCAGGGGTGCTTGCCAAACGTGCACGAGCCAGGCCACTAAACAACCTGTAGGGGTGGGGCTCAGGAGTCTGTCAGTTTAGCAATCACCCCAAAATGTTAGGATGTTGTCTAACATGCATGGACACTGGTCCAAGGATAGAATAGGGGACAGAGGGGGCTCCATCACCGGCAGACTACGTATTTTCAGATGGGGCAGGGGCATCAAAGGAGACAGAGGAGCCAGAGAAATCAAGAGACCATCAGGACAGGAGAAGTCTCAGAGGCTATGAGAGAAGGGGCAGCCAGGACCAGGTGATCAGCAGAGTCTGGGGCTAAGATGAGTGCAGGAAGTGTGACAAGGTGCACACTGTGACCGTGAGCACACCTCCAAGGGGATGAGCACACTTCAGGCAGGACTAAAAGGGACACAGGAGGACACTGACAACAGGGTCAGGGAGTGCCTATGAATGCCAGAGTGGCTGACAAGCAAGGATGACATTCCAAATCAACGGGAAATCCGGTCAGACCCTCAAACATGCTTCACCGTGATTTTCTCCGGTGTGGCACCAGCTTCTGTCCAGCTGAGGAGAGTGGGCTTGCTAGGGAGTAGGGCATGGCTCCTTTTCCCTGCCTCCCCAGCACCCAGAGAGACAGTGCCACTGAGGTCCTCCTAAGCCCATCGCCCTCCCTAGGTGTGTTTCCAGCCTGTGCCTCTTCCCTCTGGCCCAGAGCACTTGCTGGCTGCGGCCATCATGCCCCGCTACCCCTGTGCCACCCAGGAGCACCTTGCTAAGGGCGCAGTGTCTTACACCCAGCCTGGAAGGCAAGGGGCCCTTCTTGGCATAGCACAGATGACCGTGCCCACCCATCAAGCAGTGGCCTGGGCCACCAGGAACCCTGGTTCTTAAGGCCAGTAAGGAGATGAAATGGGCACATTTTTAAAAAGACACATTGAACTTCATAGGAGTCTTTCATGTTCATCAAACAGAAACCGAAAACCCGTTGCTTTCATAACACAAACCTCAGAAAGCAAGCCCAGAAACATCTTGGCGGGGCCACCTAGAAACCAAAAGGGGTTTTCAACCAGGACAATCCTCTGGGGATCTTTCAAAAAGTCGAATCATATTGACAGGCTTCACCCGGGTCAAAATCTGATTCTGTTAACAGTGTGCTTCCCCACCTGCTGGCCCCTCAATCATCTTAGAGAACCGAGGAGCCCCTGCCATCCATCTGGAGCCACATCCCTGGCAAGAACTGCCAGCAGAGACTTCCCAGACATCCCCAACCTCTCAAGAAGCCTCTGTGGCAGAGAAGGGATTTTCCTCCAGAGAGCAAATGACAACACAGTTCCTGTTTGTTTTCCATGCAGGAAGGAACAGGGAACATCTGCTCCAAGAAGCCACTTGAAAGATAATCAGGCAGCGATGTTGGCAAAACAGCTGTGTAGCAGGCGGAGAAGGGGGTGGCCGAGCAGGGAGGAAGGGGAGCTGAGATGGGAGCTGGGAGCAGCCTACAGCCCTGAGTCGCCTGGGAAGCCGCCCCCAGCCGGACCCATGCCTGCGGAGCTCAAGGGAGCTTCTACCTGCTGGGGACAGCTCCCCAGGGGAACCCACCTTCTAGTCCAGTCTATAGGTCCTGCAAGGGGTGACTCAGTCCCATCCCAGGATGGGGTGGACAATGCTGGATTTTACCTGAGCCCTGTGCTGCTAGCTAAGGACAGTCAAAGACATCTCCCCTCATCTCTGCACTTCAGAGAAGGCTATCGCCTCGCCCATCTTTCCCCACATGACTTGGGGTGCCGCTTTGTTTACTTCTGGCAATTCCAGACTCAGCCCCTCCAAAGTCCTATTGTCTCAAACAGGATTAGCTAAACTGTTTGTCCCTACGAATCAAACAGGGGAAAAATGCTTGTTAATCAAGCTGGCTATTTCTTTTCCTCACCCAGATTTCCCACATCCTGGTATTTCAGCTCTTTTCTGCCTAATCTCCAAGACGCTCACAAATCTCATAGTCAGGACATTTGCCCTATTGCTATAGTCCCTTGGATTAATCCTCAAATCAAGTCTGACCTTGCTGAAGTCTGCATTTATTATGTTATTATTATTATTATTATTATTATTATTAACAGGGCTTGAAGGTCCTCTGCTGTCTCCTCTCACAGGGCTGCAAGCCCCACAGCCTGAGATTCTACCGTAACAGAAATAATTTGGATTTAAGAGCTGAGATGAAACCTCAGACAACTCAGGATTCCGTCTGCTACCCACCTACAGGACAGATGATGACTCAACCTGCTGACACCGGGAACTGAGCTCTGCAAAGTGTGGTTGACAATTCCCAGGACCACGCAAGGGAGGGGTCACTCAGCCCCAGCACCTACTCACTTTCCTGCTTCAGCCTCAGAGCAGGGCAGGGCAGGGGGGATTCCTGGCTGCAGGCTGTCCCTGTGAGCCTTCAAGTTCCTCAGACAGCAGGAGAAAACTCCAGCAGATTGTCAGAGGCTGAGACCTGAGACAGGGAAGTGGCCCACAGCCCTGGAAAACTTCTGCAGTCACAGCTTTAAGAAAAGTCACCTTCAATGAAAACCAAAACAAAATCCCATTGACAAATATCCCTGAACCTGATTTGATTGTCTATTCCTAACCAGAGTGATCTTAGAAGCAGGCCAGGGCTGGGAGGTGGCTGGCCCCGCACACCTAGCCTAAGTCACTGCTGGTGGGGACAACCATTCAGTCTAGTCAGAGACGGTAACAAGACATGCACTCAGAGGAGGGTGCCGTGGGGACAGATCGCTTGTGTCTGTCTGCAAATCAGCTCACCACCACCGTTCTCACACACTGCACCAATTACGTTGATGAAATCCATGTGTGTCTACATCGTGTTTCCTCCATGCAGAGACCCTGAGATAAGGCTTTGAGGAAAAGCACTGAGAGAGATTTGCAGAAAGCCCAGGTCAGGGAGAGCGAAAGTGGAAAAGGGAAGAGAAAGATGCCACTGCAAGAGGCACCGAGGAGCAGGTGGCTCCTGCGGGTGCCGGGGTGGGGGCAGGGTCTCGTTTGAGAGGCAGCCAGGCAGCTCCCGTGTGCCCATCCAAGGTCAGCAAGTCTCGCTCCCTGCCTCGATCCTCTCCCCGTGGATGTGTCCCAGATGATGGGGAGGAAGGGTCATTTAGTGCGTCAGCTTTCAAGCTGCTTTCTCCACGGCATCCTAGAACTTTGGCGGGCAGGAGGCTAGGAGTCGAGTCTCTAGTCCTCACCCTCACTTCAAAGGAAACATTTTTTCTGCTTAAAAATTGGGGCTCCATTTATAATATTTTTGAAGGGTTCAGTGGTTGAAAAATAAAGGCCAGATCTACCTCTGATTCCAGGGAGCTGGGATGGACATGCCTTCCCTATTGCTTCTACAGAGCACAAACAAAATCTCTGGACATCATATATAAAACAAACATAAGAACACTGAAAAACAGACAGAGAGCAGATCAGCCAGAGACCTCAGGACCCAAGGAACTGCACAGCGATGAGCCCTTGGCTGTTCTTTTACTCTGAACATCTCAGATTTGAAGCCCAAGAAGTCAACAATCCAGAAACTCCAACTGGTACAGACAGAAGATGGTCCAACAAAAGCCTGCTCTCTCTTGCCAAAGGACAAGGAAAGGGGCAGCCTAGCAAGACAGAAAATAGTTGTTTTTTTTAAATTTTTGTTGTTATTTGGTTTCAGGGATTGAACCCAGCCCCTGAGCCCCATCCCCAGCCCTTTTTACTTTTTTATTTTGAGACAGGGCTTTACCAAGTTGCTGAGGCTGGTCTTGAACTTGCAATCCTCCTGCCTCAGTCTCCCAAGTCACTGGAATTACAGGTGCGTGCCATCACACTTGGCAAAAAATAAATTTTTTTCTGTATTGGGGCTACCAGGATTGAACCCAGAGGCATTTAACCACTGAGGCATATCCCCAGACCCCCTCCCTTTTTAAATTTTGACACAGGGTCTCACAAATTGCTAAGGGTCTCACTAAGTTGCTGAGGCTGGCTTTGAACTTGCAATCCTCCTGCCTCAGCCTCCTAAGTCACTGGGATTCCAGGTGCACACCACACCACCCAACAAGTCAGAAAAATTTTTGAGCTGCCTTATTCTAGACAAACACTGCAGAAAAATATTGTGGCCCCACTCCTACCTATGCCAGCTTTCAAATGGGAAAGCCTCAACTTTAGTCCACTGAGCAGCAATGAAGTACTATCTTCCTCTCCCCACTGAGTGGTATTAGAAGCAGCCACATGGGGAGTGAGACTTTACCATTGATCAGCAGTAACAACCTACCAGTGGAGAATGCTGGGATCCGTCCTCACCCAGCAGTGACTTGGATTACTTATCAATGCCATATGCAATATCACGTCAACTGATCTTACCTATCAAGGGGGTGGAATGGAGAACCGAGACTTCTACCTCCACCTGGCACTCAACAGGTAGTGCTCTCCCCACCACCCCCAGCTAGAGCAGAGTCCAAAAAAGCCAGCTACACCAGAAGGTTTGAAATAAGACTCAGAGTCTCATATACAATGTAAAAATACTCAGGTTTTAATTTTAGAGATAACTCATCATTCCAAGAAGGAAGACCTCAACTGAATGAAAAAAAAAAAGACAATTTAGAGTTGCCAGTAATGAAATAACAGATGTAAAAATTATCTGACAAAGACTGTAAAGCAGTCATGATCCAAATACTTCAATAGCAATTATAAAAACACTAGAAACAAATGGGAAAATAGCCCAGCAAAGAAATGGAAGATATAAACAAGAAACAAATGGAAACTTTAGAACTGAAAAATGCAGTAACCAAAATAAAAAGCTCAGCAAGCAGGTTCAACTGCAGAATAGAGGAAAGAATTAGTGAACTGGAAGATATAATAATACTAATTACCCAATCTGAAAAACAAGGGAAAAATTAGCACAACTTCAGAGATCTGGATGACTGCATTAGAAGATCTAATTTCAAGTCATTGGGGTCCCAAAAAGAGAAGAGAAAAGGAGAACTAAAAATGTAGGAGAAGTAATGGCTGAAATTATTCCATATCTTAACGTACACCAAATGGGATAAAACCACGGAAACTCATGACACATACTCTGAAAACTAAAGACCAAATAAAAAACCTTAAAAGCACCCAGATACCTAGCCTAGAGAGGTAAAACTGTTAAAACAACAGTGGATTTTTCATCAGAAGTCAATACAGCTAGAAGTGGTCTGATATATATATATATATATATATATATATATATATATATATATATATATATATATATTAAGAGACAGAGGGACAGTGAGAGAGAGAGAGAGAGAATCAATTTTATCTAGTTTCTCATATGGCTTTCGTTGCTTCAGCACTTCATTGTGTACAAGATGCTAGGGTTTGAACCCACATCCTCACACATGCCAGGCAAGCGCTGTAACTGCTGAGCCATCACTCAAGCCCCAGAAGTAGTTCAATATTTTTTAAGAACACATACAGTATGTTCTCCAACCACAATGGAATCAAATTAGAAATCAGTAGTAGAGAAATAATAGAAAACTTTTCAAATAGTTAGAAACTATAAAAACACACTTCTCATAACCTATGGGTCAGAGAGAAAGCCTCAAAGAAAATTTTTAAAATACATGGAACTTACTAAAAATTAAAACATAACATCAAAGTTTGTGAGACACAGCTAAAGCCATGATGAGAAGGAAATTGATAGTAAGAAAGTACATAAGCCAGAAAAGAAGAAAAGTCCCAAATCAATAACCTAAGTGCCCCCAAAAAGAGGAGTGAAATGAACTCAAAGCAATTAAAAGGAATGAAATAATAAATATAAAAACAAAATTGATGAGATTGAAAATAGAAAACAACAAAGGAAATCAATAAAATAATGAGCTACTTTTTAAAGTGATCAAGAATATTAACTGATTTCTAGGGAAAAAACTCACAAATTAAAAATGAGAGAAGACATTATTGTCAGTATCAGAAATGAAACTGGAGAGATCACTACAGATCTTGCAGACACCGAAAGCATAAGGGAATACTAGAACAAGTCTACAAATATAAATTTAACAACTTAGCAACTTCTTCAAAAATAAAAACTACTACAGTTCACTTAATAAGAACAAGTTGATCTGAAGAGTCCTTCAACTATAACAATAATCTATCATTATAGTTCAAGCAAATTAAATTCATATTTCTTTAATTCTCAAAAAGAATGCTCCAGGCCCAAATAATTTCATAGGTGAATTCCATCAAATGTATAAAGAAGAATTGATACCAAGGCTACATAATCTCTTCCAAAAAATAAAGAGGAGAGAACAGTTCCCAATTCTTTTTTTTTTTTTTTAAAGAGAGAGGAACAGTGAGAAAGAGAGAATCAACTTTATTTAGTTTTTCATGCGGCTTTTGTTACTCTAACACTTCATTGAGTATATGGTGCTGGGTTTTGAACTAGCGTCCTTGAGGATACCAGGGAAGCGCTGTAATTGCCGAGCCTTCGCTCTAGCCTGCCAATTCTTTATTCAGCTAGTATGAGCCACATAGCAAAACTATACAAACATATAATTATCCCTTAAGAATACAGACGCAAAAATTCCTAGTGAAAAAATTAGCAAACAGAATTCAACAGTATATACAAAGAGTTTTAACCATGAACAAGTGGGGTTTATTCCAGAGGTTCATATTGATTCATTATTTAAACATTAATAAATGTAATCGATATATTAATCAGTGAACTTTTTTTAAAAAAAATCACTAATTATATCAACTGATACAAAAAATTGACCAAATCCAGCAGCACTCTATTATTAAAATTTTCAGAAAAAGTAAGACTGGAAAAACTGTTTCCTCAACTTGATAAAAAGGCTTCCACAAAATATCTTTAGCTAAAATACACTTAATGGGGAAAAAGTAAATGCTTTCCCTCTATAACCAGGAACAGGCATAGTTTTTCAATCTTATAACTCTTCTTCAACATAGTGCTATAAGTTTTAGCCAATGCAATACGGCAAGAAAAAGAAGCAAAAACCATACGTATTATAAAGGGAAAACTGTCCTTATTGTAGAAAATGTGACTGTGTGTATATAAAATCCTAAGAATGCTAGAAAAACAAAAGTCAAAACAAATGAAAATTTCTTAGCAGTAATCAGTGATCTTGTATCAAAGGATATAAGATAAATATACAAAATTCAATTGTGTTTTTTTACATACTGGCAATGAACACAGGAACACCAGAATTGAAAATTTAATACCATTGTTCAAAAAAGAACAGACACTTGAGGGTACAAATCTGTCTAGTCTACTTCCTGTTACTATAACAAATACCTGAGGTAAATCAACTTATAAAGAGGGAAGGTGCATCTTGGCTCATGGTTTCTGACATTTCAGTCTACACTCACTGGGCCCCATTGCCTTTGGGTCTATGATGGGACCACACACCATGGTGGAGCACATGGAGCAGAAGCTGCTCACCTCATGGCAGCAGGGAAGCAAAGAAAGAGAGGAAGGAGCCAAGATGCCAATATCTCCTTCAAGCGCACACCCTCAGTAACCTACTTTCCTTCCATGAGGCCTCACTACTGAGGTTTCCACCTTCTCCCCTAGCACCATGGGCGGGAGAACAAGCCTTCGACATGTGGGTGTTTGGGAGGTGTTCAAGATCCAAACTATATCAAAATCTAATAATACATGTGTAGGCATTGTATGCTAATAACTGTACAATGCTGATAAAAGGAATCAGAGACCTAAATAAATGGAGAGGCTTACTGTGTTTGTAGATAGGAAGGCTCCAGATAACAAAAGTGTTAACGCTTCCAAACTGATATACAGGTTTCACACAATTCTAATCAAAGTTCCTGAAAGATTTTCACATATACACATAATATTATTCTAAAATTTATATGGAAAAGCCAAGAACTAATAAAGCTAAAATAATTCCAAAAGAAGAAGTAGAGGAATCAACTTAGCAGATCTCGAGACTTATCTGGCCGCTGTGATCAGAACTGAGTGGCAATGGCTGAAGGATAGGCATGTAGATCAATAGAACAATGCACAGGACCCAGAAGCAGACCCACAGCATGCCAACTGATATTTGACAAAGGTGCAGAGATAATTGAATGGAATAAAATTAGCTTTTTCCACAAATGGTGATAGAACAATAGGATATCCATCCAGGGACACCCCTTGCCAAATAAGCTGTGATCTAAAGCTCATTGTTTATGTATATAAATTAATTCAAACTTGAAAACAAAACTTCTAGAAAAGAAATAAGGAAAAAATCTTTGGGATCTAAGGCTAAGCAATGAGTTATTAGACTGTACCAAAAGCATAACACATAAAAAGAAAAATGTTAAACAGGACTTCATCAAAATTTTAAATTGTTAGTTTTAAAGAAAGACCCTGTTAGAAGAATGAAAAAGACACAGTATGGAGTGGCAGAAAACAAAAATAAGTCACAAATTCAACACAGGACTGATAAAACATAGGACTAGTTGTATCAAGAATACATAAAGAAGTTTTAAAACTCAACAGTAATAAAAAAAGAGCAACCCAATTTAAAAATAGACGAGACATGAAGAGATATTTCATTAACTAGGATATACAGATGGCAAATAAGCAGAGGGAAAGATGTTCCACATCATTAGGCATTAGGGACATGCAAATTTTCCTAGTGCACAGAGATGTCACTATGCACTTATCATAATGGCCAAAGTAAAAATTATCAACTGCACCCAACACCGGGAAACGTGCAGAGAAGCTGCCTCGCTCGTACGTTGCTGATGGGAATGTAAAATGGCACAGCCACTGTGGAAAACAATTTGGCAGTTTCCTTCAACATTAAACATGCATCCACCATAGGATCCAGCAATTTCACTCCTGGGCATTTATCCCAGAAACATGAAAACTTATTTTCACACAAAAAAACTGTGCAAGAATGTTTATGATAGCTTTATCTGTGTTAACCAAAAACTGGAAACAACCCAGATATCCTTCAGCAGTGAGTGGTTACACACACGTCGGTATACTGGTACCATGGAACACTACTCAGCAACAAAAAGGACCAAACTTTTGATGCATGCGACATCCTGGCTGCATCTGCAGAGAATTATGGTGAGGGGGAACAAAGGCAGTCACGAAGGGCCACCCTGTATGATTCTGTTTACATAACACTCTCGAAATGACAATACTCAAACAGAGAATGGATCTGAGGTCAGCAGGGGTGGAAGATGGGGGTGGAGAGGGAAGGGGATGCGGCAATATTTATGAAAGCCCCTGATGGATGAATGATCCCTGCGATCCTGTTATCCCAGTCATGACAATGTACTGCAGTTTTGCAGGATTATATGACTGGGAAAGCCAGGTAAATTGTGCATAGGATCTCTTTCTATAATTTCCTAAAATTGGAAACAAATCTACAATTTTCTGAAACTAAAAATATTAATTAAAAAAGAATTACAGTACAGGTCAAGGATCTTGTCTAATCCCTTCAGTTCCTTTGTGCAGGAACTAACAGCAATGGAGAGGATTCCTTCAGGGCTGTCCCATTGGTCAGCAGCCTGCCAGGGCCACTGTGCCTCATTCCTCCAGTCTCCACTTCCCAGTTCATCCTGGTCTCTTTCCTTTCAGGACTCTTTCAACTACAGTTGTCCCTTGGCATCCATGCAGGATTTGTCTCAGGACATCCCCTTCCCTCTTGGATACCAAAATCTGCAGAAGCTCAAGTATCATCCATAAAGTGTCATAGCATTTCTATAAATCTGTGCGTATCCTCCTACATGCTTTAAATCATCACAAGGTTGCTTATAATGCCTAATGCAATGCAAATGCTATACAAATAGTTATTGAACTCCATTGTTTAGGGAATAATGACAAGTTTAAAGTCTGTTCAGTAGAGATGCCATTTCTTTTTTGTTTGTTTGTTTGTTTGTTTTGGTACAGGGTCACTGAGCCACACCCCCAGTCTTTCTATTGTTTTGTTTGGAGACAGAGTCTCACTAAGTTGCTGAGGCTGACTTTGAACTTGCAATCCTCCTGCCTCAGCCTCCTGATCCATCGGGATTAGAGGCATATGTCACCATGCCTGAACATAGATGCAATTTCTTTTGTATATTTGTCATCTGTAGTTGGATCCTTGGATGCAGAGGCCCTACTATGCTTCTTTACTTTCATTCATTCAGAAGGACTTTCTCCTATCCTCACTGTTTGGGTTACGGAGAAGTTAGAAGTCATGGTTCCCACCCCCAAAGAGCTTGGAGTCCAGCTAGGGGGATCAGACACACACACACACACACACACACACACATACACACACACGACTTGACACAGGACTGACATGCAGTCAACGAGGGACATAATCAGCAATAATAAGAGGACAGAGAAGGCTACACAGAGAAGACACTTCAGCAAAGCCCTGTAAAAAAAAAAAAAAAAGACTTTAAGTAGGGAGAAGCAGGGAGAACCAAGCACCCGAGGAAATGCCCTAGCACCAGGGGTAGCAGGCTGGGGAATCTAGCTGCAGTAAATGGGGCCAGCATGGGGAGCAGTGAGAGAGGGGACAGGAGTGAATGTTGAGGCCAGGCTGTCCAGGGCCCTGAGTATGAGCACCCTCTGGGCCAGGCAGAGCTCTTCAGCAGCAGTGGCCAGTGCAGAGCACGTTCCAGACCCCACATAAAAGTGGTGCCCATTCACACCTTCCATTTATAGGTTCAGTCTTGAAACAACTGCCTGACCGCCGCTCTTTTTCTGAAATAGTCTCTTTGGACCTTCCTGGCTACCCAGTTTTTTGTCTGTTGTTGTATTTTCTCCTTAATCCCCACTTACAGTGCTCATGGACCACTGGGGCAAAAGTCTTTAACAGTGACCAAAATAACTCACGTGTGATCCAGCCCCACATGTAAGCGGGAGTGACCTTGCTTGCTGGGCCAGCCTCCAGGATCCCCTGTGCTTTTCAAGGAGCTAGATGTGGGGTGCAGCAAAGACAACCTGGTAAGAGACCCAAGAGGATAAAGGGCCCCACACGACCAAGGGACCTGGACGTGGTTCATGGAGAGAATAACAAGACGAGATGACTGCGCAACTGCAGACAGCGCAGACTGAAATTTTCTAATGCTATGAGGAAGTCAAAAGGGAGGAGGGTGGAGTGCTACTGAGCTGTCCGAGCGAAGAGGGCAAGAGGTCAGAGGACACTCTGAGGGTCCCTACCATCCCCATGGCCCCATGAAGGCAGAATTAGAGAGGACTTATTTGACCACAAAGCCCCCATTGCTGTCTGGCCCCCACACCCTTCCAGCAACCCCACCTTCCACCATATCCCTTCCCGTTCCTGTGGAGGGAACAAGGAGTCCACAAGGCCAAATAAAGTTCCCTCCAATGACATCTGCACTTCGCCCAGAGCTGGGGGGCACAGGTTGACCCTCTACTCCCTCCTTCTGCTCTCCGATCTCTTAGCCTCTATTCTTCCTCCTTCTTCCCTCCTCCTCCTCACTGGATCCTACTCTTCCTCCTCTCTTCCCTTTCTGCCATCTTTATCTTCCTCCTTCCTCCCCACCTCTTCTCTCTCCTCTCTCCCCCACCGTTTCTCATTTTCCCCATCTCCTTCTTTGCTCTTTTCCTTTTCATCTCTCTTTCTGCCTCCCTCTTCTCATCCCCTCTCCACTCCCCTGCCCTCTCCGTTTCGACCTTCTTGTCTCATGCTTTCTCTAGGCACTCACCAACTTACAAGCGTGAATTTTTAAGAGACCAAGAACTCAGGAGACTCACAGAAAGTGCTCTAGCAGACTGGCGTCAGCAGACCTCCCTGGCTACCAGCAGTGGATGATGGATTACAGAAATACATTAAGGAGCCGTCCCCCTGACAGCAAGCTAAGGTAATATGTCAAGGTACCAGCCCTGGGATGATGAACATCCCTCATAGATCAGAACACCATCACTCTGATTACACTCCGGCACTGCATGTCAGGGTGCTGCGGGGACATGATGGACGGTGGGGATCCGTCACCATGCCAATGGCCCATTCCTAGCACAACATCCATATCCTGGCTAT
This sequence comes from Aplodontia rufa, assembly GCA_004027875.1. Lineage (NCBI taxonomy): Eukaryota > Metazoa > Chordata > Mammalia > Rodentia > Aplodontiidae > Aplodontia > Aplodontia rufa. Next base: position 42,139 of record PVKS010012048.1, on the reverse strand, counting down.
GATTTAGGGGCAGAGCCTGACTCCTCCCAAGATGCACACACAGCAAAGTAGATTCTTTCCTTTCTACTATAGAGAGAAGTTTCGGGAGAGAAACACTAGGAGAGTGTAGCTTCAAGGTCAAGTGCTTGGGGATCAAACAGACTTGATTTTAAATCCTGTCTCCTCCACTTCAAAGATTTGTGACCTTGAGGTAAATTCTCCCCTTTATCTGAAGTCATTGCTCTGTACATAAAATGAGCATGATCTTAGCTTCCCAGGATTTTTTGATAGATGTATATATATATATATATATTATGGTGCTGCGGATGGAACCCAGGTCCATGTGCATCCTTAGGCAAGCTCTCTATCACTGAGCCACACCCCCTGCCATGTCTTCCATGATTAAAGTGAGGCTCAGATAATACAATGCAGGTGGAACAAGCAGTGTGGAGCCAGGCTCAGCCTTCTTGGATCACCTTCCTGGCTTGTTCAGCTTGCACACAGCAAGAGCTACAAGCCCCAGCTCCGTCAGGCCGTCTGAAGAGGACAAAGGCTCATGGCCTCTTTTTACCTTCATCATCTTTACCTTCACCTCTCTACTTCCCTACCTGACGACTCCAAAGCCGTTTGGGGAGGTCTTGAGAACACCATCTCAAGTTGGTCAACCAGCCCATCTTGCAGGCCACCCACCCATCGATCTGTTGCTATTCATTCTTCATTCAGTCAATAGGGGTTGAGTTCCCTGCTATGGGAACTTGGGATTCAGAAGTACAAAAACTGGACAAGTATCCCCACTGTCAACACAGTTACTCAGTCCTTCCATCTGTCACTCCGTCTATGAGTGGTAGCCTGGTCCAAGGGCCTTCTGAGCCCAGCCCTGACCCAGGCAGACTATGAAATGACTGCGGCTTTTAACTACAAGGTCAGAAGAGAACTGAATCCTACAGATCATCTCCATCATCATCATCTCCATCATCACCACCATCATCATCATCACCACCATCATCATCACCATCATCATCATCACCATCATCATCATCTCCATCATCATCACCATCATCATCATCACCATCATCATCACCACCATCATCACCATCATCATCACCATCATCATCATCACCGTCATCATCACCACCATCATCATCACCATCATCATCATCACCATCAGCATCATCACCGTCAACAATCTTAAGGATCAACAAGTGAACTGGGATCTTACATTTTTTCGGGCTAAGCTAACAGCAAAACTAAACATTTTCTCATATGATATTTGTTTGTATGTCTTATTTTAATGTTTATCACCAATTTTTCAGCTGGGATATTAGTTTTTTTAAAAGCTTTATAAGCTCTTTATATATTAAAATAAACATATTTTATTATATATTAAAATAAATTTTGCCGTATCCATTGCAAATATTTCCCCCAATTTGTCCTTTGTCTTTTTTAATTTTGTATTTTCTTTTTTCAAATATATATTAGAAGTTTTGTGTAAGCAATTCTACTGGCAATTTCCCTTGTAATTTCTCCAATTGCTTTTAAGCTTATGTAGGTATGACTCACTCTAAGATCATTTAAATATCCACCTGTTTTTGTCTACCATGATGGGATTTTTTTTCTGTTCGATGCTCTAATTTATCCCTAATTTTCTTGAGAAAGAGGTAAAGATCTAAAATGACTGTCTCCCAAGCAGTCAATTTGCTCAACAGCATTTGCTAAGCCAGCCCTTCCCCAGTTATTTGTAGTGCTGCTTTTCATTTCGTGTTGCTTTTGTAGCCCTGGTGAGCCTGGTTTTAGGGCCGTCGTGCGTGCCATTGCTATTGACAGTTGCTGAGCCAGTGCCATGCTGTACATTTGCTATGTCTTTAAAATACATTTTAGCATATGCTGAAGGAAATCCTGTATTCTTGTTCTTTCAGAAATTTCTTAGCTATTTTTAACTTCTTATTCTTCCAGATACATTATAAAGTTGTTTTGTCAAATTACCAAAAGTTTCCATTGATATCTTAATTACATTTGTTTCCCTAGATCTATATATTAATTCAGGAAAAACTAGCATCTTTCATCGTTCCTTTTTCCCAACCCAGAACAGGTTCTATCAGTCCATTTATTCAAATATTTTCTTACACAAAATTAACAACTTTGTGGTTTTCTTTGTGAAAGTCCCACACAATTCTCACTGAGAATTGTCCAGAGGTAGATTACATTTTCCTTTGCTTTTATCTTCAAACTGGTTAGTGTGGGTATGTAAGAAAGTTCTCAACTTTTTTATTTGCCTTATGCATCAGGAAAGAGAATATATTGGCTACCAGTGTGCCCAGTGATTAATCACTCACAAGAAAATCCATCAGGGGGAAAAACAAGTTCGCTCCTCAGGAGTTCAGTCCTCCCCGTGGGCACAGCCAGGTGTCACTGGGGATGCCTGATCAGAGCAGTGGGGTCCTCAGGTGAAGGACAATAGGTAAGAGGGAGTACAGAGTGAACAGAGAAGCAACAGTGGATTTGCCACTGCCATGAGTATGTAGCTTTGGAGAGAGGAGGCAATGTCAAGAGAGAATTTCTGGAGAATTTTGTATAAAATCGATGACAGATGACAACCCCTTTAACAAAGCCAACAATAAATATACACGGTATTCATCAAGGTTTCTGGAGTAAAACTTAGATTCCTTTTTAGTGCCACCCTGTACTGAGTCTGAACCATACAGCAAGCACCCTGTGACTTTCAGGGTAACTATTCATCTGGCCGCTTCACATGCCGTAGTATAGATTCCAGGAGGTTTTCTATTGATTCTTCTTTTCTAGATCTGTGATTACATTACCTAAAACCAATAATGATTCTCCCTTATTTGCAACAGTTAAGTGCTTTTCCCTCTCTACTAAACTGTGCATTGGCACAAAGTCCCTGGGAAACATATAAAGATATTATTGATAGAGAATATCTTCATCATATTCTTATATTAAGATAGGTCTTCCAAGTCAGGTGAGGGTAATATCTTTTCTATCAAGTTTTTTGAGATGCTGGGCGAGGGGGTTGTTTTTTCCCATCTTCATTGTCACTCCAGTGGGAAGACAGAGGCATTTCCATGACAACTGCTGCCATCCCTGACTGGACTCTGCTCGTGACAGAACAAGCACTGGATTGGTTCTGACCCACGCAAGACTGTGCTCACGGCAACACACCCCAACGGGAGCCCAGGGAAGGACAGGACCCCAGACAGCTGGGTTCATCTGCCTGCAAAGGCAGGAGCGACCAACAGGGAAGGTCACCAAGGCATTAATGAACCCTGGAAACTTGGTCCTCCATGGCATTTGTTTCTGAGGAACCTGGATATTTATCCTAAGTATTTTTGGTAGTAAATAGTCAATGCTTTAAGGAGGATTCAGAAAATGACATTCACATAGTAGGGCAAAGAGAATCACAGCAATTTATCATATAGAAAACAGGGATTCAAAAGTTCCTAATTCAGAAATGATCCAAGTCTGAGGAGATGATAATGCTCGTTACCCTAAGGTAGCCACTGCACCTTGTGTGCCTGCATCAGGTCGTCACGCTGGACCCCATGAGTATGTACAATTAGCAGGCAGCAATGAAAACCAAGAGTTCAAGCAGAAGATGCCATCGGCTTTCTCATGCTCCTTCCTCTGCTGCTTCTCATCCTCTCTCTCTCCTTTCTTTCCCGTTGTCTTTTCTCTCCCCTTTCTTTTTCTTCTTCTCCTCTCCCTCCAGACTTAAACAACGCCATTTCCGGCCCTCCTTTTCCTTTTCTGGCCTCTTTCACAACTTTTTATCTTTTTGTTGGTTGGTTTGTGTTCTCCCCCACCCCCAACCCCTTCTCTCTCTCCATCTCCCTCTCTTGTGCTTTCTCTCCCCTCACCACCCCTTCCTACAAGAAAAACCAATTAAAAAGGAGAGAGAAAGAAAATAGTGTAACAATGCTGAGGGAGGCAGAGGCCATCTTGGTGCACTCAAAGAGCAGAGGCCACATTCTTGTCAAAGCTGGAGGGCAAGTAGCTGAGAGCTGCTGTCCCCTCACACATCAGGTTCAACTAACACAAATTCAAGCAGTCAATAGCAGAAGGGGTGAGGGCGAGTTCTCCCACAGCCCGTGTGCCAGCAGGGATAGGGCCACACTGGCAAACCGCAGAGCCTGCAGCTAACCCTGGTGCCGCCTATGCTGTGTCCCGGCTTCCCTCTGAACTTCAGACCAAAGAGCCACGGAGGGCTTGGGCTGACCAGGGAGCTGACCCTCCAAAGGACAGCAGGCAGAAAAGACTTCCGCCCTCAGCGTGCCACCCGTGGTGGAAATGGCAAGTGCCCGCCTCTGCACTCTTCTACCCCCCCCTTTAGACCTGTGGAACTTTTAGCACCTGCATTTTGCCAAAAATTACACACACTTCTGAAAGAGAGTTGAGCAGAGGAAATGGAAAGCTTACGGCCTGATTCACACTTACCAACACTCAGAAAGTCCCCGAAACAGCCATGATGGCAACCCACCTACTCATCCAGCTGTCCCAGGTGCCTCGTGATGATGGATGTACCCATTTGCTAACAGTGGCCATGTGGAAGGCACAGCCCACCTTGCCACAGCCGTGAAGGCTCGTAGGCTACTAGAGCATGGGCCTCAAATGTCAACCAGACCAGCAGTTTTCATGTACTTGTTAAGCAATGGTAGAAATCTTTCCTTGATTAGAAGCCCTTATGAAAGACATAAGTAAAGCTTCCTCCAGTAAAAGTAGAGCGAAAAGCCCTGAATCCATCCCCCGGCCCCACCCACACATGGAGTCATGTGTGCTTCCTGAGACATTTCTATAAATTGCTAGGAAGCACTAAAAATAGACCTCTTTTTATAAGTGGGTAAACTGAGGTCCAAAGAGAAAACAACTCACTATCAAGATGTAGCTTACTAATGACAGAAATAGGACTGGTGCCCTGGTTCTGTTGGCTAGCAAAGGCCCACATGGAGGGACAAGGACTGCACTCTTGAGTATTGACCTCTGAGTCAGAGTGGGTGGTGAGGAAGCACCATTAGGTGTCATTAGGTAGTCCTGTGGACAATGTGGCCTCACCCCAAAGACTTGCTCATAACCACTGCACTTGTAAGTCAGCTGATCAGCAGGAGCACTAGCACAAGAGCCAGGGACCTCCATCCTAGCTCCCATGCCACCTCTCACCTGCCAATGGCCTTGGACCAGTGACTGACTTCAGCTTGACTCAGGATTGTGGGTTCCCTCCTGGCTTCTGTACTCTTCATACAGGTTGTGAGGTGAAGCTCTACAACCCCCAGTTAAGGCAGGGATTCCCCTAAGGAGGAAATGCTCTGTGTATGGAGAGATACTTCAAGAGCAGCCGATAAGGTCTGAAGCCACGTCCCATGTGCCACAGCCTAGGCCAATCAGTGCTGTAGGGAGTGAGGAAAAGAATGAAGGATTTTTGAAATGGAAAAGGGGAGAGAGAAGCAGAGCAGGAGGGAATTGGGGCATGGCAAGGGGGTGCAAAGCTGCGGTTGCCTGAAGTGAAGGTAAGAGAGACACATCCAGTGGTGACATGGCCGGAAGGGCATTTTAAGGATGGGAACCCCAAATGCCAACTTGAAGTTGCTCGCTTTGCAATGATGTCAGTCCTTCCCACTCCCACCGCTCAACACCTCGTAATTTCAAGTAAATCTGCCTCACCCACGAACGCTTTTGCCAGCAGATTGTTCTCTGGAAAATCAGAAGAGGCTAAGCTCTCCATCTGGGTCCATGCGTGCGGGGTGTGATGAAGACAGCGTGCGAAAGCGAGAGCCCGAGGCTGCAAGAGCCAACGGAATGCGTATTTACTAGAGTGTCACAAATCCTGGGTTTCAGTCAATCTCACCCCAATCTCAAGGAGCAGGGAAGATCCCAAATAACGTATAATCATTAAAATTCAATGGTTGTAATCCTGCGAAATGCTGATATTTAAGAACTCACAGTGGAAGGCAGTAGTGGTTAAACTGCAGTGTGCCTAAGCAACCCCTTAGGAGCTTGTTACAGATGCCATAGGCTCTGATCCTTGGGACTTTGAGAAATGCTGGAATGAGATGGTGGCGTGATTCTAGCCATCAAAGAGCACAACTGTAAGCGGACTGCTTTAGTAGCAGGACCCACCTGCAGATCCCTGGCCACTGCCAGTTCCAGATTGGCAAGAGCCATAGACCTGGCATGAATAACCAATCACAGCTGAGAGCTCCATCTTTACCTTGGGATCTGAGTTCTGACAGCCAACACCACTGCCATGGGCCCAACAGCTCTCCGTCAATGCCAGCCATTGGGCCCGCTTGACTGACTTGCACTCTTAAGCCCCAGGTACATGCCTGAGATCACATTCCCGCCACGTGCCAGCACGCTTTCAGCACCTGAGCCTTTGCTACCTGCACTCATGATTCCACCTGCCTGTCCCTGCCTCACGTGGCCCCTCTGGAGCTGACCTGGGACAGCTTGCCATGAAGCTTATCTTAGTCCATTTTCTGCAGCTATAATAGAATACCAGAGACTAAGTAATTTATAAAAGAAAATTATTTGTCATGGTTCTGGAGGCTGAGACATCCAAAAGCAAGGTGCCAGCATCTGGTGAGGGTCCTTGCCGAGTTGTAACAAGGCCAACTCACTGGCCTCGGTCTCAGTTTCGTTACAAAGCCACTAATCTCCTCATGGGAACCCCACCCTCAGGACTTCGTCTAATCAACCATAATTACCTACTCACCATATGAATGAGGGGAGGAAGTTTCCAAAACATGAACTTGTGAGGGACACATTCAAATCACAGCACAGCTTTCATCTAGGACATTCCTTGGACACAGTTTGGTTGGGAGAAAAGAGAAATAGTGTTAGAAGGCAGAGGCAAGGATTTCTCCAAGACAGTCAACGAGAGCCTGGGATGCTGAAGCCAGAGGGAGGCCAAAGAGCGAAGAACACAGGCCGAAGCCAACCCTTCATGAGCCTGAGAATCACCTAAAAAAATACTGAATCAGAAAGAAAAAAAAAAAAATCAGACTTTCCCTCATTCGTTCAGGCCGCAGACTTGTGCTGAGCCCTCTTGTCTAGGGACACAACACAGCTCACCTCACCCTGTTCCCAAAAGAAGCACCCCATCTGCCAGCAGGTGGAACTGGTCCTTGAAGGCTGACAAGATTGTGAGCAGCAGGAGAGAGCTGGAAAGGCACTGCAGGCAGCAGGGAGAGCTGGAGTGGAAGTGTAGGAGCAGAAGGCTCAACAGCGAGTGGACCAGCCTGAGTGGAAGGAAGCCCGTGGCAGGTCTTTCCGGCGCTGAGCTGGACCCGAGCTAGGTGCGAGGGTCGTACAGGTGAATAAGGCAATCTCTGCCCTCAACTGCTAGATGCGTTGTGCCGTGTTGTAATGTTGGAAGGTACACAAGGGCCACATGGAAGATGACACTGTCACAAGTCGTAGATGCAATAAGTGTGCGTCACACCCTCATCTTCAAGCAAAGGGACGGGAGGGAGTCTTTAAAGATCACTGGTAGGTTAGATCCAGCTAGGGGTGAAATGCAGGCTGGGGAGATAACCTCCAGGCACAGTATTCAAATTCTTGGGCAATGCCTGGGAAGCCAGAGCCTTAATGAAAACAGACTGAAAAACATAACTAGCAGGGTTGGTCCTCTTGAAGACAGTCTACCCAAATTGCCAAAGCATATGGTACCTACCAGAATACAGGCCCTTTTCTTTGCAAAGTGACTGAGGAGGGAGAGCAGGCTGCAGGGGCAGAAAGGAAAGGAGAGAATGAGGGCGGGAAGTGTTGCCACTTGTTGAAGTTTTTCATCTGGAAAATGGGAGTATTCTCCCCTCCATCGGGTTTGTTGCACAATGAGAAGGCATAACTTCTAGGGAAAGCCCAGAGCAAAGTGGCGCTCCCACAGTGCCAAAGAGGTGGCGCTGCTGCCCAGGGGCACACAGCTCATAACCGGTAGAGAGGGCTGGGCCCAGGGGAGGCTGACTCAAAAATCAGTACTTTTCACAACACGTCTTAACCTCTGAGGGGAGAAGGTCATTGAATCTAGCACTTAGTCACATTTTGTCTTTAGACAATGCAGTGACTGTCACCCAGGGGTGCTCAGAATTCCCCACAGAACCTAAGTAACAACCCAGGGAAAGACCAACCCATGCTGGGATTTGCCAGGGGAAATGATTTAAATGTCTCTGTGCAGAAATGGATCAGCAACCTATGGAGGGGCTGGGAAGGGCTAGTGAACCCCCATGTTCTCTTCAGGCTGATGCCACCTAACTTCCGGTTGCAGAAGTACTTTGAGTCCCCGTCTCTGCTACCTCCAGTGTTCATCATCTCTCCTGGCCCCAAGCTCTACATCCGTTCTCACATGGTTTTCTTTTCCCTTAAACCATCTCAGTGCTGACCCAGGAATCCCCCAGGCTCCCTCATGTCTTTAGCCAGGACTTGGCTAGGAGACCCTCTAGTCACTCAGGGCCATCTATGTTAGTCAGAGAGCAGGGAGCCCAGAACCCAGCTCTGGAGGAGGCCAAAAGGTGGGGCCTAAATTTGGCATCTTCTCTTCTCTCTGTGGCTCCACTTTATATTAATATATGCACTAGGAGAGGATAGATTTTACAATCAAAGTAGAAATCAACATGATTAGCATAATTTCCTGGACATAGTTTTCATTTCTTTAAAACTATGCAATGCAGAGAATACAAGTTCATCTCCTCTGGTAATCAACGAGATCAGGGTGACCCAGAAGTATCCTGGGATAGGGGACTGGAGTACGTTTGCTGAGGGCATCTCTGTTCCAGGCACTGGGTGGGCATCTAAGACTAGTTCCATTCAGTCCTCAAAACCACCCCAGGCCTTAGTCTCTTTCAGTAAAAGATACGGAAATTCCAAGAGTATAAATGACTTGGCAAAACATACTCAACTCCTCCTGAAGGCCACCACCATTCAAAGTCAGGCAGAGTTCTGCTACTTTCTGTGATTTGAGAGTTTCTCCAAACAGAAACCAACCTCTTCTTTCTCCACCTAAGAGCCTGATGTTCTGAGTAGCTCTGTCTGCAAGCAGTGCACTGAAATAAAGGCAGAGAAGGAAACTAGGGTTCATTTTCAAGACTCTTGTTTAGGAGCAAATGTTAAAGTAAAAAGATCTAATGTTGAACAAATTTTAAATGTTTTTTATAAAGTTTATCAAAATTTATGTATCAGTTAGGAAGCATCAGTTTGGACCCATGCCAGGTACACTGCAAGATTCAAATGAAGACTCAAACGATATTCTTAACAGCCACAGTGCGAAGATAAGACGTAGGAAACAGCAGAGGACAATATGTGATGGGTTTCAATCATATATAAAGAAACTGGCTCCAACACTGTGTGACTTCGAACCACCGTCTCAATCTTGCTGAGGCTCTATTTTCTCATCTGCAAAATGGGAACACTGATGCTATCTTCTTGCAGAGTTATTGTGAGAACTGCATGAGGCAGCGCAAAAAACCTTTTGCACAGCACTAACAAGAATAAGTGCTTGACATCACCACTGTGGTAAGGGAGGCTGGGGACTGGAGCTTAGTAAAGAGCACCTGCTATACCTCTATGGCCGTGCAAGTCATCTTCACCTCCTCAGTCAAAGCATCTTCTGTTATTATCCTCATTTTCTAGATGAAAAAGCCTGAGGTTTGCTAGTTATTCACTAGCAAAGTAAATATTTAGACCTAGGCATATATGATATCAGAACAGATGAGACCAGATCGAATCACACAAACAAGTTTTCTGTTGTTGGGGTTTTTGTTTTAGTTTGCATTGTTGGAACTCCAGAATCTCTAAGACCTTCTGCACTAAGCTGTACAGGAGACGGTTCTATGATGGTGGCAATGTCTGCATCTGCCCTGGCCAACACTGGAAATGTGCCTGATGTGGCTAAGGAACTGAATCTTTAGTTTCACTTAATTCTAGTGAATTTAAATCTGAGCAGTCACAGATGGCTGGTGGCTGCCATATTGGCCAGTATATGTCTAGACTAGAGTTGGCAGCCTCTTTAATCTTGAACCCAAGTCCCTTCCCTTGTCTCCCTGATCATGACTCCCTTGTTCTGGTCCCCCTGGTCCTGCCCTGCCACCTCACAATCCTTTTCAAACCCCTGTCACTGGCCCTGTGGCTCCAGTGAGGCTCCCCTCCCTCATCAGCTGGTCCACAGAGGTCTTCAGCTCCCCTCTGCCTCCTCCTCTGCTCTTGCTGTCTTTTGCATTTCACGAAAAGTTCCCAAAGAGGCCCTGAACTCTCGGCACCCTTGCCCTTAAATCAATATGCAAGAACAACACCCAAAGAAACTACCAGCACCCCAGGACCAGATCCGGATGCCCCGGAGGGGTGTTACGGAAGGGGGAGGTTGGCAGCAAAGAGACAGAGTGTTCAAAACTGACACAGCCAGGACATTGCAGGATATCTCGTTTCCTTACGAGACATACAGAGAACGAGCTCCGGCCTTTGCTTCAGGGAGTTTACACAGTAATGCAGGAGATGTAACGCAAACTGAAGGCAGGAGTGAAGCGCCACCCTGCAGCGTGACCCTGAGAAGCAGCAGAGCCACTCAAGACCACGTGTGTGCATTCAGGCCAGAAGTGGTCCCAAGCTCAGAGACGAGAGGGGCTCTCTGGGCTGGAATTCTCAGCAGCACGCAGAAGGCAGAAGGCTGCCCCCAGTCCAGGCTCCATCCTCGTCCATCCCACTCCGGCCTAGGAGGGCCATATGAGCAGCTTCTGGTCCTTGGCCTTCAAGTTGAGTTTGAACAAAGCCAAGCAGCGGTGGGGGGACAGCGGAGGGAGGGAGCTCTGGCGCCCTCTCCTGCAGGCAGAGGGCGGTTGATGGCCAGGCGCCTCTAGTGACGGCCATGGATCCGACATACAGCTCTCACTCACAGCCGTGGTTCTGATGAGTGCTCCCCCACCACCTCCACAGGCCCAGGAACAGCAGCAAGTCCAGCTGTTAGCACACCTTGTGAGCAGCAGCTCCCTTCTCACTCGCCCGTGCCTGGGCCACTCCCATCAGCAGCACCTCCTCAGCCCTCTTCAGTCACCAGTTCAGAGGCATCTACTGTCTCCTGCCAGTACCCCACTGATACAGGTCCAGGCTGGGTCTCAAAGGATGCTTAGGACTGATGCAGGCAGAAGAGCAGAGGAGGCGACCATGGGGCTAGGGGAGCAGGGGAACAGGACAGGAGTCCTGCTCAAGACACAAGAGCAACTGGGCTACAGAGGGGACTTTGATAGCCAGGGAGCTGGGACCAACACTGCAGCCAGGCCAAATTTGAGGATTTTTCATTTTTAATGTTGTCTTTTTGGCTGATTATTAAATATTTGCTTATCTAAATGGCTCTTAAATCATGGGGTGGGGGTGTCTCTACAAATCGCCTTTTAAAATTTCATTATTATAACTGGCTAAGTATACAGAGGTATTTTGTGTTGTAGGAATATATCATCTTAAATGAAATCTGTTAAATGTTTCAGTTAACATACTTTTGTGGTAGTTGTTTGGAATAAAGTTCAACTAAATAAATAAATAAAATGGGCTTTGCACCGAATTCCCCTCTGGCTTGTGTGACCATCATGTGAGCAAAATGTCATTAATATTCAAGGGCACCTATTCTGTCTCCAGTGACCTATGAAGTATTAACTACTTCTGCCTGCTGGATAGAAACATTCAAATCCTCTCTCTTAATACCTTATTGGCTAAGCCAGTGAGGACATATTACACAGAACACAAGTGTAGACATATCACAGTGTAGCTGTACTTGTCAATCTCCCTGCATAATTCAGACTTTCTCTATTTTGGAAAAAAATATGTTTCTAATACACATTTTGCACCAGATGCCATTTGAACAGAGTATGTCATGCCTGAAATGCTCTATGCGATGAGATTGGGGCTAGTCTTTGGCAGCTCCTAGGATAGCATATTGACCTCTGCTGCCTTTACAGCCAAGAGAATGTGGGCGCCTTGGCTGGCATTTGCAAAGACAGAGCTGTTGGAGCGGCTGTTGCTCCCTTAACTGAAGGGATACAGAATTCTTTAATAGAATCATACATTTATGCATATAGAACTATGCTAATATCTTAAAATATAGTAGAAAAATTCTACATTTCTCATTTTTTAAAAAAAGGACAATTTTGGCTGAAATTTTACCAAGATACCATGATAACAAAAAGATCGTCCCATCATTTACTTCCACCTGTGAATTTCCTGATTGTTAGGATGTCAGTACTTTGACCTTCAACATATTTTCAGAAAAATGGATTTTTTTATTGCTTAATCTTTTCACAGATCATTGATAACATTAATTACTTAAATAGACCTAAGATTTCAGGGTTAAGTGCAATTGCTGGGTTGTTTGCATTTTTCCTGCTATCCTAATTAATTCATGTGGATAAAAAGTCCTCTGTGAAGAACATACAGAAGGTGGAAAAGAAATATCCCAGAGATCCATCAGCAGCATTACCAGTTAATTAAATTACTACTCCGTGAAGATCATTAACAAGTGGAATTGACAAAATTAAAAGTATCTATATGAGGGAGAATAGAATGATACAGCAGGTCTACAAGTTTTTCCCATAGAATATGATCTGTTAGTTTTATTTTTGACAATTCCTGCCCCTGTATCTTAAGCAGAACATTCTTTCTCCAAATTAAAACCAATTAAAAACTATTTAAGGAACACTCTGTGACAACAGCGTTTAACAGAATTAACACCCCTCACTGCAGAAACAAGGCAGCAGAAGTTGCGAAACTTATCGATGATTTCACTAATGCCAAGTCACAACGGAGACATCTGAAGTTTGCTTCAAATTTTTAAGTTGATGTTTCCTGAATAGCTCTTGGTGCTGATGCATTTTTCAAGGATAAGTTTTAAAATTTGTTTTAATAGCTATTTTTTGTTGTATCAGGATAGAATGCTACTTAGTAATGAATACAGTTTCCTATTTTATTTTGTATGGGGAAGGTACCCCATTAAATATTGAATCCATTTTTGTGGATTATGCCATTGCATCTAGGAGAATCTAAAATGGTTATGCTCATGCAGTGTAGAGCAAAAACTAATCCATTACAGTTCTTCAGATGAGCAAAAGGGGGCATTGAAAACTTCAACTTTATTACACACTATACCATGCATTTCATTCAATTGTTTATTTGTAGTTCACCAGCAGTTCTAGAAAGCAAGAATGTTTATCAGCCCCTTTTCCACAAGTGAAAGGACTCGGATTCATGGAGATTAAGTAGCTTGCTCAAGGTCAAGTAATGTGAAAAGATTCCAACCCGAATCGGTGCAGCTCTGACCCTCATAAGAGCAAGGAAGGCTCTTATGCTTTCATGATCACCTGAAATAGTGGAGCTGAGGTCCCCAGGACAGAAAACTGAGCCTTCCAACATGGTGCAACTCCTTTGCGCAGCTCTGGGAACTGCCCCATTTGAGTTGACAACTCACGTTGAGCTGAGGACCCTCATGCAGGCACTGCAGTGAAGGGATATTGGTCCAGATTCATGGGCTGCCCAATATCCTCGCCATTCTAACCTTGGCCCTTCCTGAATTTCCCTGTCAGAAATACAGGATGCTGGACACACTCTGGGCCTGGTTCCAAATCTGCATGTTACAGATTCAGGTGTGCACATTCAGGTTTGGGTCCCACTCCCCAGGCCTCCAGCACTGGGTTTCTAGGTTTCAACCTCCAGCATGTTTCACTCAGTAAGAGGTTAGCTTGATTCTCTTCTCAATTACTCTTTATTACAAAAATAGAATTGAAAGAGACCTGGAAGATCATCCAATCCAGATTTTTTGACCTAAGTAGAGCCATCTCTTCCCAGTGACCAGGGCAGACATTGCTAATCAATCAGGGAAAGCTTCATCACTGTGCTCAGGAAGCAGCTGCATTTCCTTCCTTCACAACAGTGCAGGAAGCCTTATTCTGTTAGCATGTTTCTTACTACCCACATATTCTAACCCTTTCTTTACTCATAGGTCCCCCTTAGCTTTCCCAACATTCCATACAATTTAACCCTCATTTCTTACAGAAGTGTTCAATAAACTATATAGTTATATTAATTAAACAGAAGCTGAGTGCCACCAAGGTTAAACAATACCCTCCACCTCTGCGTTAACTCTTCCTTTTGTGTCATGGTCCCTCTCTGTTCTACTATCCACATCATTTTAGACCTCCTGGGGAGGGAATGCAGGAAACCTCACAAAGAACCTAGGCTATTACTCTGACACACTCAAATGCTATGGTAAAAGACACCAGAAAATTTTTTGAATGTTCCAAGACCTTGAACCATACTCCCCTGTTCCCTGGCAACCCAGTTCTGTCCTGCTTGGCACTGGAGCTAATATCTTTGCCACCTCTGTGTTTTTCAGCTTTTCATCGCTGTGACCAAAATAACTTAGAAAAGGAAAGGTTTATTTCAGCTCATGGCTTCCGAGGTTCAGTTCATGGTAAGCTGACTCCATTGTTCTGGGCCTGAGGTGAGGCAGAATGTCATGGTGGAAGGATGTAGTGAAGGAACACTGCTCCACTCATGGTAGCCAGGAAGCAGAGAGAAGGTAGAAGGGGCCTCAGGGAAGATGCACCCTTCCAGGGCAAGCCCCCAGCAACCCACTTCCTCGTGCCATTGCCCACCTGCCTATAGTTACCACCCAGTCAGTCCATTCACATTAGGATCACTGATTGGATGGTAGCTCTCACAACCCAATCATTTCACCATTGAACATTTCTGCATTAACACAGGAGCTTATGGGGGACATCTCATATCCAGATTGTAACAGTGTGCCGAGCTTGCCTCACTCCTGTCACCCAGCCTCCCAGCCCCAAATGCTATGTGCAAAGAGCTCCAAACTAGGAGTCATATTCTGGACTTAATTTTCATTCACATGTAATAAGAGACCAATGCCCCACTAAGTTGTGCCAGTCAGCCAGCAGGAAGCAGCCCATGTTTTTAGAAGGCAGATCATTAAGAACAAGAATACAGTGTAGGCATATATACCAGCTGGATCCAATTTCAAGTGAAAATTAATGGCAAATTCTTGTAACCACATTAAGGGCCATTGTCATTCATTTGAAATCAGTTAAACATGAAAAAAATATGAAAACCATCTTGAGTTCATGGAATATAAATATTTATCTATATTCTTTTGCCAGTGTCCCAGAGAGACTAAGAGATGTTGGCAGATTGGTGTTCCATAAACATTGTTCACAAAGGGGGGAAAATAAGGAACCTGACTCTTGTTGGGTTAAACTATTTGTCAACTTTTCCATTTCCTCAGTCAGAAGATAATTAAACAGTAAGCAGATGTCAGAGTCTAATTGGTTCAAGGAAAGATTGCTCAATGACTTATGGTGCTTGTGATTTCCATGCACTGTCTGCAAACAGCTCCTTAGCTGATGCACAAAGCAGAAAGTCACTTCCTCCAGGGGCTATCCCAACAAATCTACTTCCACACAGTCACTTTTAATATCAGGAAGCAAGCAATGATGCTTTTCCAAAGAGCGAGGAGGAGAGAGAGAGGGTGGAAGATGGAGATGAAGAAGGGGAAAGATGGAGATGAGGAACAAGTAGGGCTAAAAGAAGGAGAGAGAAGAATAAGAAGAGGTTTGGGGCTGGAGCAGTGGCTCAGTGGTTGGAGTGCTTGCCTGGCATGAGCGAGGGAAAAATAAACAAAACTGATCCTCCCTTCTCTTTCTCTCTCACTCTCTCCCTCTTTCAAAGAAGAAGAAGAAGAAGAAGAGATTTGGAGGAAGGATTTGTGCAGGGAGAGTCCAGGTATGGCACTCTCAGAAGGTCAGGGTCATCAGGGTGAAGTCTGCTGTGTGGCTCCCTTGCTTTCTACCTGTGGGATCTTGGGCCATTTATTGGACCTCTCTGATTTATTCCTTCATCTTTAATCTCTGCCCTGCCTCTTTCACAGGCTTAAGGTGAGATATAAAGAAAAAAACTATGAATGTTTGAAAATTGTAAAACACTATACAACTATCTCAATTTTCCATAAAAGATAGAGGGAAATTGGATGAAAGTAAGTTAAAACAAAATAAGGCCTGTGGTGGGGTGGGGAGGATTTCCCTGCTGGCTTCTGTGTTATGCTCCACTAGGGGGTCCCAGCGCAGCTTGGAGTGCAAGGTGTTTCAGGGTTTAGTGAAATAGCTCTTTTTAGAGGTTGCTATAGATCTCTATCCTTAGAATACACACACACACACACACACACACACACACACACACCATGGTATTCAGACCTGTGTCCAGAGAGCAGGTGAGTAGAAGATTTGAGAACCCACCCACCATGCTGTGTTATTTCACTTGCAGCAGGGAAGCACTCATGGTCCCTGGCTTCTCCCACCAGGGTGAACCTCTTCCATGGGGTCAGCCACCACCACATGCAAACAGATTCCCATTAGGGCATCCCACTGGGTACCAAACAGCCAGCATGGCCAGGAAGGCTTAAACTCAGACTTGTAATGTGTCCCTCATCCTGTTCCAAAGACCCAAATTACCAGCGAACCATGGGGTTGCATTTATTCTTATCTCCTCTCCAACACCACCTTACTGTGTGGTCTCAGCCCAGCATAAACCTGCTCTGAACCTGCATTTTCCTACCTGGGAAACAAAGCTGATCCAATTGATCCTAAGACCCTTCCTATTTCAGTTTTTGCATCTTAGCATCTTACGCATCTGAAACCTTCAGCTCTGAGGTATTATCCTTTCCTCTTCCTTTCCACCTGAATTCTACTCTTCCACCCACCTGCAGAGATAGCACAATGGGCTCTCTTGTCCTCTGACTTCTCAGTCTCAGGCTCAGTCAACACAAGGCCAAGCAAGAGATGGGAGGGACTGCGAGGCAGGGTGCTCCTCCCAACCCACTCCTGGAAAGCTATCCCCAAGCTGACTACTGCATCTCTCCACAGAAGGTCATGGCCCTGGGCCTTCATTAGCTTCTCCTTCCTGGTTTCATTGGCAACTTCCTCTCCTTGTTTCTTCATGTCTGAATGATGCTGGCTCTCGTGTCCCCAGCCCTGGATCAGTGTACTATACTTGTGGTTCCCCACTCCCTGACTACACTTTAGTAAATAGTACCCCTGTCACTAACCCTCTCCCATGAAAGAGGACACAAGGGGACCTCTGGATGGTCATATGGATCCAGGGGTGAATGAACAGAGGGACCAAAGAAGACTTCTAAGGGGAGGAGCAGGACTTCAGAAGGTTGGACTCTAGCTGTCAGGAGCACCAGGAGGTAGTTTATTTAAGCAGGCGGCAAACAGGGAGAGAAGGGCACTTAACCAACACAGTAGTGTGGCACATCCGGGATGCCAGTGCTTCCCGAGAAAGAACAGCAAGTAAACCTGTCAGCCTGGAGGGGAGACCTTGGGCAGAGAAAGACTGAGAGACACGGTTGGAAAAGCCAACGAAGGCCAAATTGTAGGGACCTCGCATATGAGTCCGAAGTCCGAAGCCTGGACTTTATCCTCCAGGCAGTAGACTTCGGAAGGTTCTTGAGCAAGGGAATGGCCCAATCACACCGAGCTATTTTAGGAATGCTAATCAGGCAGTGGGGAGCAGATGGTAGGATTACCATTTGGATAGCCCTGTGCAAAGGGCACAAAGGACAATGCCAAATGTGACTCATGCACCCCCTACTTCTCCTAAATCACAGGGGCAGAGGTAGGATAGACATTATGCCCCAAGTGACTCTCATACTTATGCCAGCCTCAAAAGAGCAGAAAGGGAAGCGCAAGGCATCCTGAACACGTAAGGGAAACATTCTTGGAAACGCTTTCTCAAACCCATCCACCCACAGCCCCCAGAATAAGGGCAGGCAATCTGTTTCTCCTGGCATCTGATTCAAAATGCTCCTGAGGCCAAGAGGACCTAAACGAATTCCTCTCCTCGTGAGTGTGAGAACAGCCCAACGGGGACAATCTGTCACAGAATGAGGCCCCACTGTTTCTGGGGGGCGGAGGCAGAAACAGTAACCCCCAAAGGGGCACTATTTCAGAGTTTCCAGGAAAGTATCCTGCAAATGTCCCCAGCCACTAACTGGAGTTCTCTCTCCAGGACTGTACCTGGTTCTTTGCTAAATAGAAACCCAAGTAGTGCCAGCCACCCTTTAAGAGGTTCCCTGTCACTGACATCTTGCTATAAAAGTGTCTGTGGTGGAAGGAGTCTCAGGGTTCTTGGGCCACTTGAATCAGTCCAGACCCAGTTAGCAATAGGAAAGTTAAAAGGCTCGTTGAAAAGATTCCTTTTAGTCCAGATGAACCCCGGAAGGAGCCCTCTTTTCCAAGGGGGCTCGTGGATCCCACAGTTTTCTCTGTGGTCATTTCCTTGGTAGTGTGAGATTAGTATGGTATTTCAAGGGAGGTCCAGTGGGTGCTTGGACTGGAAAGGAAGCAGTTAGAGAGCTTGGATGAAGAAAGGAGAGGCCACCACCAAGCTCTGAAGATGCAAACATTTAGAGGTCCACTGGACAAGACAGCCAGCAAAGGACAGGTCAGAGAGTTAGAAAGAAAACCAGAGTGTCGCAAAGGCAGCAGGGTGAAGTGGCCAGATGCATCAAATGTTCCTGGAGGGCGAGAAGCATGATGACAATTGTGGAGGTCACCAAGGATCTTGACGAGCAGTTTGCAGTTTGGAGATCACTGATTTCAACACTTTTACCCTCTGGGGTAGATGTGCTTATGCCCGTTTTATAGATAAGGAAACTGAGAGAGATGCTCTGACTTGTCCAAAGCCATCTAAGTGGTGGGGTTGGGGCTCCATCCTGTTACCCTACTGCCTGCAATCACAGAGCCATCGATGGTTGTGCTGATGGTGCTATTGGTGATGTTGACAGTGACAGTGGTGTTGGTGATTGCTCAGATGGGGTAGTTGATCATGATCGGAAAGTAAAAAAAGACTAGTCTGTGGAATCAGCTCCAAATCTGTACCCTAGCCAGCGAGCTACCCATGTGAGCCTCCACTTCCCTAGCTGTAAGATGGAGATACCATTGCCTGCCTCAGAGCACTTCTGTGAGAATATCCTGGATAGCAGAGTACCCAGAGGCACCTGGCTCCTAGTCGGCCCTCAATAAAGGTTTGTTTGATTCATTTGATTCCAGAGCAAATTCAGGGAATGCAAAGAGCATCAGTGTATGTGTCTCAGTTTCCCCAACCACCCCAAGCCACCCCAGTCTAATGCCACTCCCCAACCAGAGTTTACTCCAAACTCAAAGTCAGTCGTGGCTGTCTTGGTGACAGCCTGCTCCCCAGTCCCCCTGCTTCTGTCCACCTTGCTCTGGC
Source organism: Aplodontia rufa (assembly GCA_004027875.1). Classification (NCBI taxonomy): domain Eukaryota; kingdom Metazoa; phylum Chordata; class Mammalia; order Rodentia; family Aplodontiidae; genus Aplodontia; species Aplodontia rufa. The sequence goes on along the minus strand of PVKS010012048.1, from coordinate 22,879 downwards.
AATGGTGCCCTGCTGGATCTCCAGCACCATCCTCTTGTCTGTCTTCATATTGGACTGACACCTAAGACTCTACAAGGAAGAAGGATAAGGGAACTAACACTCAGGGAGTGCTGCTGTCCCGTTCTCTGGTTTTGTTCAATGGGATTGCTGGTACAGGTGCAAGGTTTTTGGTTGGACTCAGGCCTGGAATCAAGTGCTCTCCCTCCTTCAAGACATTACTCAAGCATGGCCTGCTTCACGAGGCTTCCCACCCCTCCCGTGACACCTTCCCGAACAGCCTCATCCTATTCTATTTTTCTCAGTCCTTTTCTAAACTTGCTGCATGGTTTTCTTATGTCCATTCCTTCTACCGGATTACAAGGTCCAAAGGAAAAAGGCTATTACACATTTCGTTCACTGATGCATCTGAACACCCAAATTACTGATGGCTTAAGGGAAGGGTTCACTGTACATTGCAGAATGAAGAGGGTTAACACTCAACTCTGAGCAGTGCAAGCATGAGTAGCTGATGCATTGTTGAATTTGAGCCAGCTCTGTGTGGCTCCAAATGGGGCCTTTTGCACCCCAACAACTTTAGGCTTCTTCTTGGTCATAGGTCCTTACCTAATCCCACCCCTCATCTCCGGAAACTTTCATTGTTAAAAATCACTCCTAGATCAATCCCTCTAAGTCTTTCAGGCTCAGAGTGCTACCTGAAGAAGACCAAATGCTGCCTGGACTCGAGAGCAGCTCGGTCCAAACCAGGCGGTTGGTGTGATGGAGGAGCGCATGCTCTGAGGAAACCACGCAGCAGCCTGGCCCACCCCAGAGTGTTAGCAAAGCTCTCTCAGTTTGAAAGGTTCCGCAGTCAACTCCAGGTCGAAGGGCAGGAAGCAGATCTGCTCGGTGTTTGCTCCAAGGGGTCCACCTACTGGGAAAACACAGGTAAATCAAACAGGCCTATTTGTTCTCCCAGTACAGCAAACAAAACACAGGACTAATTCTCTTCCAAGGCCTCCTGGCTGGACTCAAGAGGCATGATTAAAGTAATGGGAACACAAATATTTTCCTGGAGAAAATGATAAAACTTAAGGCAGGAAAAGCAAACAGCACATTCAAAAGGGCAGTTGGTGTGGAGCTGCCCCAGGAGCAGTCAGGGAAGATTCCGGAAGGGGGAAAGCATGTGGTCTGTGAGCTCCTGCTTGGAGGGATGCAGGAAGCTGAGCTAAGGCTCGTGTGATCTTTCGAACAGCTGCACCCTGGGCAAGCAGGAGGGAGGATCTATGGAGGCCTCCCAGGTTCCCAGAAGGGCAGCAGGGGAGAAGTCTCTTGGCAGAAATGCACAGGAGGACCAGGTTTGCAAGCACAATGGTGGCCCAAAGCCACTGCCACATCAAGCTCAGGGGAGGGCGTGTTATTCATCCTTGTTACCATGGGGGCTATCGTCTTGAGGCGGAGAGAATTCCTATAACATGGTACAGGACGGGACAGAGGCCAAGCCAAAAGCCAGACGTGCCTGGGCTTGCATTCATCCGCTCCTGCTGTCAGTCAGCTATCCTTTCATGTAGATTGAGCACCTACTGTGTGTCAGGCCCTGATGCAAGTCCTTTATCTCCTCTGATCTTCAACGTGCTCATCTGTAAGGAGAACTCATGCAGGATTGTTGGGAAGGTAGAAAGTGATGTTCAAGAGAGCACTTAAAACAGGGTCCGCCCCTTGATTAATTGATTCTCAGGTTTGGTCACCTCAGGAACCTCATGCAACCCACCCACTCATCCCTCCTCCTTCATATGTCCCAGCCAGATGCCTCTCTGTTCCATCTGACTATGCCCCACTCAGTGGCCTCTTGGCCCTTATCCGTGCTGTTCTCCCCACCTTGGATGCCCTTCCCACCATCCACCTGGTTCTTGACCAACCTCCTCACCTCAACATGCCCCTACCTGGTCCTCCTGCATTTCTACATAGGAACTTCCTCCCACCTGCACCCTTCCAGGAACTGAGGAAGCCTTCATGAGTCCTCCTTCCTGCTCACCAGTATGGCAACTGACTGCAAGGTTGCAGGAGCCTTGGCTCAGCCTCCTGCAGTTCCCAGCATGCCTTGCCCATTCAGGTCTATGGCTGAGCATCTCGCTCCTTCTCTTTTTGGTTTCCTACCTCCTAGTGAGATGAAAACTCCACTTCAACACTTCTTCCTCCAGGAAGCCCCTTGACTCACTCAGGCCAGGGTTTTGTTTGGTTGGTTGTTGTTGTTTGTTTGTTTGCCTTTGACGTGCTCTCTTCTCTCTTGGTTGACATATCACCCTATGCTGACCTGGGCCTGCCCCCACCCTCGTGGTGAGCTCCTCCAGGTCCCGGTACCTAGCTCACGAACCTCTATCCTTAGGGTCTCACCAGGACTTGTGGTGCACAGCTCAGGGATCTGCCCTAGAGATGAGGCAAGAAGTGAGTGGCTTGGCCCATCAACTAGGATGGGGATGGAGGAAAGGGAGTGATCAAGGTCAGCTGCCAAGAGAAGGAAATGCATAGACCAGAAGGAGAAGAAAAAGTTAGCCAGAGCAAGAGAGAGAGTGGAACTGGCTGCCAGGCAGAGGGGAACATGAGCAAATTCCTGCAGGAGAGTTTGGATGACTGAGGCAAAGAGGCCTCTACAGGTCTCTTATGACCTGTTCCTACTGTGATGCAAGGACACTGGCGGTCCTGAGCTGAGGTGGGGCACCATCATATAGTATTTCAGGAGCCACAGAGTGCTCTGTGGATGGACAAGGTCAAGAGAGGTCACCCTCTCAGCTCAATGGCCAAACCCCAAGGTCCCAGGAGCTGTCAGGTGGCAGTAGTGACCAGGGCAGAAAGCAAGTGACAGATGTTAGGGGATGTGGAGTGGGTCGACAGCTAGTGAAGGATTCTGTGAGATACAAGGAGCGGAGATGACCCCACGAATGTACAAACTCTTTCCTCAAGGGTCCCAGAGCTCCAGGCCAACCTTTCCCTGGCCACCCTCAATGCTCCAAACTGAGAATGGAGTCCCACCACCATGAGCTGGCTGGCAGGCTGTCTCCCTCTTCCAAGAAATGGGGTCTCCCAGATGACTCAAATCGTCAGAAAGTTCTACCTTTGACTACGCTGAGAAACAATCTGCTGCTACTTCCACACCTTGGTCCTAGCACTGCCCTAAGAACAGGGGAAATTAAAGGAAAAGAGATGGCAGTGGGGAAGACTAGCAATTACTGAACACGAACCCCATGCCAGGCAGGGTGGTGGTCACTTTCCCTGCAAGTTTCCGTTTAGCTGTGTGTGCAGTACTCTGAAGAGAGAGATTTACTATGTCTAAGGCTAAGGGCAGACTGCTGGGGATCAAATGCCCTCTGCCACTCTTCTTTCTGACAACGCTGAGCAAATAAATTAACTAATCTGAATTTGAGGGGTTTTTTTGGTATAGAAAATAAGGAGATTAATTATTCCTAATTCAGTTGTTTGAGATTACAGACATAAAATATGGGTCACATTTTATAGCATGAATTCAATACATATTACAGGTGAGTGAACAGCACGTGGACATGTTCTGGAGCTCGGCTTCAGACCAGTTCTCTTGGCTCCAGGGCGAGCACTGTCTCTCACTCCATCCTCCTGCCATCGCTGTCAGAAGAAGCTACTCTACGGGATGGTCCAAATGGGGCACGAGAGTAGCCAGCCACCGGGGGGACCATGAAGGGTGGTGCTGGCAGTGGAGCCTTTGTTCCTCAGTCAGGCAACGGACATGCCAGTGGAGCACCTATGGTTTGCAAATCTTCATGCCAGGTGAAGCATGTCTTCTGTCTCCAAAGAATTAGCAATCTGTTTGGGAACATTAGACACCAATATGAATCTGTGAATCACCAATAAATAGCCATACAGAGAAATCAACACCTCTTGCATTTCTTTTGGTTGTAATGTTAGCCCATAGTCCTAAAAACATCAAGACCAGCATTTGGGATGAAAATGGTTATTTTTGCACCTACCCTCCCCCATCCCGTGCACCCTGAGTTGGCAGCACTCCATGTGAAAAAGACCCAGGGGTTTTAGGTAACCCCAGAGCTTCATATGAGCCCACACAGGGCTATGGCTGTCTCAAAAGTGAATGTGATCCTAGGGTCAGAGACAGAGGTATAATGTTCAGGTCAACAGAGGTGACAGGCACAGAGCTCAGACTTCATCTGAAAAGGTACAAGCCCTGGGTGCTACATTTCACTGGGGATGCAGACCAAGAATGTCACCCAAGAGCTGTGAGTTCAGGGAGCTGTGGCCCTTGGAATACCATCTAAACAAAACGTGATCCAGGGTGTGGACAGGGAAGGGAAAGGCATGTTCGAGTGTGGGTGCCATCTTCAAATACCTGACTTGCGTTTGTTGACAACAGAGTGACATCCAAGTGCAGGCTCCACCATCAGCTGAGCAGGGTGACCTTAGCCTCAGTGTCCACATATGAAGTATGGCCATAATCACTCCCTCTGGTGCCTTGAAGAGGGAATGAGAGGGCAGAGCTGAGTAACAACAGTGATTAGAAAAGCTTCTGCTCCAAGATATGGAAGTGACGATGAAATTTAAAAATGTTACCTGCCCCACGACTCCATAAAAACAGCCATCTCTGATGTCTTGGTTTGAGTCTCCCCAAGAAGCAGCCCCTACTGCAAGGTCATGGTGCATGTAATCTAACGGAGAGGTGATTCCAGGAAGTAAGGACAGAGGGGCAGGGTGAGGAGTGGGACAGGGAAGGATCAAAGCTAACCAGGTGTGACTAATGAGCAGATAATCAGTGTGGGCACTATTCCTCTGGGACCCTCTGGGAAATGGAGTGCACTGAGCTCTTGGAGGCCAGGAAGTGGGGCCATTGACCCACTAGCTTGCATCCTCAGATGTGTGGAGCCAGAGCCTTGGGTCATGGGGCCCATGAAAGCTTCCAAGGCAGGCTTGCCAGGCAAAGTGCAGGATGCCCTGCTAAATTTGAATTTCAGATAAACAAGGAGGGGTGGGGAAGAGAGGTATGTTCCATATTTGAGGCATACTTAGATACTTAGACTATACAATTTTTTCTCATTGATCTGAGATTCAAATTTAATAGAGCTGTTTGTATTTTTTCCTAAACCTGCCACTGTATCCCAAGGTAATTTTGATGTACCATAGAGCTCAAGAATGTCTTTCATATGCTTTCCCTGGGTGATCTTACCCACACCCCCAGTTTTGATTACCAACTACACATTAGTGACAGAATTCTCTCTCACCCAGAGCTCTCCTCTGGATTCCATATGCCTGGTGACCTACTGGACATCTCAAAATCAATGTGTTCAAAATTGAGCACAGTATTCCTCATCTTCCCCAACAGCTAGTCCACAAATCCACTCTTCTTTCTCTTAGTTGGTAGCCCCTCCGTCTACTTACTGCATAAACTACAGAAGTTATCTCAAATATTCCTGTCTCATCTCCTTTGCCCCCCAGTCAGTCAAATCGTATTGGCTCCCTCTCCCAAAGCCTTCGGTGTCCGGTGGTCAACTGAATAATGGCCTTCCAAACACATCCATGTCCTACTCCCTGGAACCCGTGAATGTTAACTTACACGGCAAAAGGAAATTTGCAGATGTGAGTAAGTTAGGGATCTTGAGATGGGGCGATCATACTGCTGGCCCCTGAATATCCACAATGGTCCTTGTAAGATATGCAGAAGGATCAGAGTTGGACAGAAATGATTTGTTGGAGCACAGATTGGAGTGACACATATTGAAGATGAAGGAACAAGCCCTGAGCTAAGGAATGCAGGCAGCCTCTGGAAGACTGAACAGGCAATTTGAGAACAGATTCTACCCTATAGTCTCCAGAAGAAATCAGCTCCTGCTGACTTCACTTTGACTTGACTTGACCTTAACGTTAGCCAGTGAAACTGATTTTGAACTTCTGGCCTCCAGAGCTGTAAGGAAACTAAGCTGTGTTGTTTTAAGTCATTGAATTGGTGGTGATTTGTTACTGCAGCAAAAAGGAAGCTAATACAATCCACCGACTCTTCTCCCTTCATGTTGCCCTGCCTGGTTTCTATCCCTCATCCACTGTAATCTCCCGCTTTCAGCTTTGCCCCCTCTAATGCATCCTCCACAAGCCCTGCTTCATACTCTTGAATGGCTCCATATCACTGAGGAAAAAAGGAGTTAATGACAGTTTTCCCTAACTTCAGACAACTTTTATTCTATGATCAAATTGCCACTGTTGCCCCTAATAGACTCTGAGCTCCCTGAGGACAGGAACAGTCTCGTGTTCGCTCTTGAATCCCTAGAACCTAGGAGATGCTCCATACATATTTGTTGAATTAAAGCAAATGAAAGTTTCTCTGAGCTCCAATATTCTATGATGTTAGGCTACTGTTTCTTGGGGCTTTCCCAAAATTAGCTATTTTCTACAGAGGAGTAGAAAGACAGTTTTTTTCCATTCCTAGTTAATTCACTCAAGATAAATAAAAATTATCAGACACTCACTTATCATGGGGACTTCATAATTCAAAATTACATTTGTCATAATATTTGCAATTTACCACGAAGAATTTAGGATCCAGTATCTCTCCTGCTTAAATGAGTATGAGGCCTGCATAGATATGCACACGCAAATTCCAGCCAGGGGTCTGCAGAACAACAGAAGGAAAGCAGATTAAAATATGAACTCCAAGGATCCCTAAAAAAGGTCCCAGCCAGCCCGGAACACAGCTCATCAACAAAGAGTTTCCAGTCCTCCCAGCCAGAGCTGCTCCGGGAAAAGATGACAAAGCCCATGGAAAATTGTAGTCAAAGGCACACAAATTTATGTTTAGCTCCATTCCCAGATATTAAGCCTCCAGGTCCTGTTCCTTTCTAAAGAAGTCCGGTCACATGCAGGCGGGAGTGGGGCAGCTGATAGAGCTTGTTTTCTTAGCACCCAATCCCACAATGCTCTCCACATGCCAAGGCTTTCTAGCTGAGAGAAAGCTCCTTTCCTCGTCTGCCTGACATGCTCCAGAGCCTGACCATCATCCTCCTTATTCAGAGCAAGCAGAAGAAGGCAGCCCAGCACAGAGGCCAGCAGTTCCTATCACCTGTCTCATGTGATGAGGTTCTGAGTGACATTTGAATGAAGAACTCTGCTTCCAAAGGAGCTTCAGAATCACAGGCTGGAGCCTAAGACCTTGAATGTTTGGGTTTGCACTAAAGCAAGAAGTATTCCTTCAGAGGAAGGAAAGTGCAGGAAGGTTTAGTCCACACTTAGCCGTCCATGGTCGCATCAGTCACATCTACTGATAGTTGCATGGATTTCAGACAATTCCTGGGAGTGGCAGAGGCGGGAAAGACAAAAGTTCTTGAAGAGTTAGTTCCACAGGGGTCAGCGCGGTTTGGGAAATGGAGTGTGGACAGGAACGCCTGCAGATCTGAGTTCAGATCTTCTCCTAATCTGCCTCTTGTCACCTCTAACACTCCAGCACCTGTCCCCGTCCTTCATTGTCTCCTCTGGGAACTAGAGTTCCCAGATTCCTCCTCTCCAGGGTCCCAGGCTAGATTCTGCCAGTGAGACACTCTTGTGGTATCTGACCACAGATACCACATTTTCTCAGAGCCCCATGTGGGGGACCCCCACAGGCTGATGGGAGGCAGGCAGCTGCTTCCCAGCCAGCACCGTCCAGCACTGCCCACAGCTGCAGGCTGAGCCTCAGCATCGCTTCTGGAGGTTGCATGCAACTTCCGGGTGAGTTAGGGAAGCCACTGATTTGGGAACCTGCACAGAGACCTGCCTGTGGACCTTCAACAATGGCCCAGCCCTGCTAGCAGCTGTGTCACTCTCTAGTTCCCTGAATTAACACCCTAAGTACTGGAGCATGTAGAATCAGCATTTCCCCACTGAATGTATTTTAAAGCGCCCAAATTATGCTAATATCGCCTGCTCTGGAAACCCCTAGCTTTTAGGGTAGAATGGTGTGGAGATGCCATTGTGTCTGAAAAGGTTCAGAAGACCCATAAGGCATGGGTGAGGGTGGGTCATTCTCAAGGACACTGAAGTCACCTGGGATGACAGCAGGTCTTTGGGAGGCAAGGAAGACTGTGACTCAGGTGCCAAAGCCCTGGATGCACTTAGGGATGTATTTGTAATCAAAGAACGGTGAGGTGAGATGCACCAAAAGCCCGAACCTCTGGCCATAATAGGGCAGGAGCTTCCTGTGAAAGGATGGAGCTGAGAGAAGAGATAAAGACCAGAACCTCAGCGTTCCCTCCGTTCCCACAGAGCTGCCAGCTGATTCACACACCTTCCTGGGTTGACACACTGCCCAGCCCCTTGCAAGACGCCCTGGGAGCAACACTAGGAGCTCAGCGTCTTGTGGGGGAGGGATGCTGCCATCCCGGGCCCAGCTCTTGGGCCGTGTTTCAGCCCCCAGAAGATGAAACGCAGAGCAGCTTGAGGCTTGAGGCAATTTGTGGCTCTAGTGTCCAGTGGCAGATGTGACACCAAGCTGCGGAGGGCCCAGCCCCATATTCTATATTGCACTGTCATTTTATCACAAGCACCTGCAGAGGAAGGATTCAGAGGAAGCGTCCTTATCACAGAAAGGGTATTCTGAGGTTGAGAATGGCCAACAGCTGCAACGCGGGTCCCACACAAGCAGCCTTGGGAGCACAGAGCATGCCCGGGAGGGAGACAGGGCAGGACAGTGGATGGACAGGCACTGCCTGGTAACTGCAGCGTGACACGGCCTTGGGAATCTCAGGAGCACTGGAGGAGGCTTTGCTGATGTTTGGGCTGTGTGGCGGCCTCATCTGTACACGCTGTCTGGGAAGCCCCGCAACACAGGATCACACACACCATGCAGTTTCCCACCAGGCTGACAACCGCACAATCATCTGCTTGCTTATTTAAAATGCAGATTCCGTGCCTGGCACAGTGGCGCAGGTCTATAATCCTAGCAACTTGGGAATTGAAGCAGGAAGATTGCAAGTTCAAGGCCAGTCTTAGAAATTTAGTGAGACCCTGTCTCAAAATTAAAAAAAATAAAATGTGATGGGGTTTGTAGGTCAGTGGTGAAGCACCCCTGGCTTCAATCCCCAGTACCAAGAAAATAATAATAAAATGAAGTGCAGATTTCCTGGCATCCACCTCAGACCAACTGCTGTATATCAGAAGCCTTGAATACAGGGAACGAGCACTTGGCGCTTTTCAGAAGCTCGGAAGGAGGCTTCCCAACTATAACAACTTTTCTGAAGAATCACCTTGTCCTGACTCACTGTGACCTCAGAGGAAATTGTTATCTGCCCCATTAAACATGAGGAAAGTTCAAAGGGTTAAATTACTACTGGTCTGATAGCTTCCTTACCAAGTTGCTGAGTCAGAATTCAAGGCCAGGTCATTTGATTTCCTTGCCAATGTCCTAGTGTGTGCCCATAATCACAGACACACATGTACACACATTCACACACTCACACACACACACACACACATTCACACACACACTCACACACACTTCCAGAAAGGGAAGAAATGAGGGACAAGTGCAAAGTGAGGTCCTAAGAGACCACCTGGTGACACCTGACTCTGAGCTGGACTTGAAGCCAGGCAGGATCAGAGGGAAAGGCGAAGGGCATCGAGGACCAACATTTCCTGAGTACCTAGGCCATCATGCAAGGCACTGTGACCACAAACGCATGTCGTTTCCCTCGATCCTCACAGAAGCCCTCTGGGCTGTTACTAGTCCTAGGTTGCAGATGAGATGACGAAAGCTCAGATGGGTTAAATCACCCTCCGTGAATGTGGCCAGCAAGTGGCAAAACATGAATTAGAACTGTTACCCTGGCTCAAAAGTCAAAGCACTTGCTACATGGACCCAGCTTTCCTTTTCAGGTAGCAGAAGTCTCTATTCGCGTGAAGTCTGACCCAGAATCCCTGCTGGATTCCAGGTGGTGAGAGTGAACTCGCCTGCCTGAAGCCTCATGCGGCACCCAAAGCCCCCTTCCCTGACCCAGGGTGACACTAAGGCTTCTCTGTGGACACTGTGGTCCCGTATCACCCACTTGCCAAGCAGAATGAAGAAGACACCTGCAGGCGGTCTGGAACAGAGGGCCCAGCACAAGGCAGAAAGGGGGGTCTCTCCCAGATGCTCTGACTGCCCGTTCAGCTTCTGGAGGGGAGGGATCCCCATTTCCCCATGTGGATCCACCAATGGGGTGGCTGCATTGACAGTGTTTCCCTCTTTGAGCCTTAGGTTTAACCACGCCAAGCAGCTCCCAGCCAACCTAAAGAAATCAGGTTCTGGGGCCGAAAAGCCGTGAACAACTTCCACTGCTCTGCAAGTGACCTTTGGGAAGCAATCTCAGAGCAGCTTTCTCAAATGTCCCATCCTGTCTGAACGACAGAGGTGTGAGGAAGGTAGGATGGGGATGGGGCGAGAGCACACAATGGGGGTTGCGCCCTCCACAGTCAGCTCATGATCATGGGTGCTGTTATCTTTACTCCTCACCCACCTGGCCTGGGAATGGTGAGAGCCCCACACGGCAAAGGCTTTGGGCATTAGGATGTGGCCACTGTTGTTAAGCACAAGCTTTTGGGCTGTCTTCCTGCTCCGGCTTAAAGTTTGGCAGCCAGGACCGGTGGTTGTGGCATAGAAAGCCCCCAAGGCAGCCTGTGCCTTCCCCAGGCCATAAACACGTTCTCTCTTTCCTTCCAGACAGAGGACCAAAGGTGAATGCGTATGTGACCCTGCAGAGTTCGATGGAGAACTGAGTGGTGTGGCCTGTACCCAGGGAGACTCACTGGCTGGCGTGCCCCGCTTCCACCCTCCCACAGGGCCCAGCCTTGGCTGCTTGCAGGACTCAAGTATGCCCAGGCCAATCCCTGGTGGCAAAGGGAGGAACCAGAGCCAGGGACAGATTGTTATAAATAGGCATGTCTGACTGAGAAGGTCACCAGCCAGAGTCAAGCATGCCAGAAATTCTGCAAGAGACAGACAGATGTAAATTATTTCAGTATCTCACCACCTCTCCTTTTTGGGGCGGAGAACAGGAGTGGGTTCTGAGACAGGGCCAGGGTAAGGAGGTGGCCACAGACGCCCAGCCAGCAGCTGCCAGGGCCTTGGTTTGAAGAGGTGTTTTTACATTGCATTTCCTTCTTAAGAAGGCCAGCTGCCCTTGGCACTCAGGAGAGATGGGGAGAGTCCAATTTGGGAGGTAGGAGGTCAAGAAGGCACGGGAGGCCCTTCTCACCTTCCCTCTCTTCTCACCCGACTGCTCTTCAACCTTACCCAGGGACTAACCTAGTGGGTCTCAGAAAGTGAGAATTTGCCCTCTCCCCTCTTTCAAGGGACCTTTGGCAACGTCTAGAGACATTTTTGGTTGTCTCTAGACACCGGGGAAGGGTGCTACTGGCTTCTAGGAGGTGAGGCCAGGGATGCCACTAAGGTTTACAGGCACGGGATCGTCCTCCCAACAAGGAAATACACAGCCCCACTGTTAACACCCGGGAGGTGAGAAGCCCTGGGCCAGCCCCTCTCATGGACCCTCCACCTCCAGCCACCACCTCCTTCCCCTGCATTTACCAGGGCCCTGTCGAGGCAGCCGGAGCACACAAGTACTCATAGCTACGCAAATAGCAACTCCTTATTTGCTGTGTTTGCTCAGACAATATTGACTTTGCAGCCTAACACTGGTGCTATTGAGCTGGGGTTATTCTCAATATTGTTTGAGCAGCATTAGAACAGCCTGTGATAACCGGCAACAGAGCAGGAAACTGAACCTCCCTCCTCCTGAGTCCCCTGGCCCCGCAGCACCCCCTCCGTGGGACGCTCCTGTAAAGAGAGAGGAACCTGTGTGCTCCAGGAGTCAGGCGGACTTAATGCCGGCTCCTCCACTGAGCAAACACGCCGAGGTTGAGGTTAGAAAGGGAGCGTGCTCTCCGACTAAGTCAACACTCCAGGGAAGTTAGAGCAACTGAAAAAGGTTACTTCGGGAGGCTGTCCTTTGGGGTGGGGCCAGTGAAAAATGATGACGAGGGAGCCCCAGGCTCCTATCCAACCCTGTGGTTGGGTTGTGCAGGGAAAACCCGCGGGAAAGAGCACTCAGCGGCCCCAGGAGACTAAGCAGAGACTTAGTGAATCTGTCCATCAGCTAAGCACCAAGAGGTGAGGGCCTACTAGGTGCCAGGCACTGCACTGACCAGGAGCAGGACTTTGAGTGGGAGGAGCCTCATGGATAGACGCATGCAGCCACCATGTTTCACTGATGAAGATCTAAAACAATGCGCTCCGTGGGGGCCTGTCTGTGCTGTAAAGGGGTGGCCAGCTGCTGGGTGTGAGTTCAAAACTGAAAACAACTTGCTCTCCACAGAAGCAGTCTCCGGTGCTGCCGGGCCAAAGTCCCTGCGACAGCTGCCAATGGTGACTATGCCAGCGAAAGGCCCTGGAAGGTAGCCCCTTCTGGGCACCATCTGGGGGTAAGGATGGATAGCGGGGCTTCCCTGAAAACCACTTCAGAGAGGTAGAAGGAGGGGAGCAACCGGTGGAACCACCTGCAGAAGCCCCTGGGCAGATCTCTTGCATCCCAGAGCTCTTGGCCTGGAGGGAAAGGGGCAGAAACAAAACCGTGATGCCAGCCTGGGCTCAAGGATCACAGGGGATTTAACGAGAGTCGTGAGCACAGCCACCTCACCTGGATGTGCGCGGCCTGCCCCACCGCAGCCAGCCACGCTGCATGGGACTAGACAGGCCGCCGGGAGTTCAGAGACAGGACAGCCTCGTGGGGTAACTGCGGTGGCTTTTCCTGCCCACAGTAAAGCAAATGCAGCCCGGCTGTACGTTTGGAGCGGGGCCCGCGGCATTTCTCTAGGTCAATATTAAACAAGTTGCCAGAATCATCGAGGGGGCAGTCTAAAAATTAGCTCTATCCAGCCCTCGTGGCCTGGGAGAACCAAAATGGTCATTTGCTAAAATTGCCCATTAACATTTTCTACTAACTGCTGTCTCCAAAGTCTTGGAAAACGAGGGGAAAATGCCTTGGAAATCAGCTGTTACGGAGGCCCTTGTGAAGATCAGGACTCTGAGCTTTAGAAGCTCTTCGTTTTTAAAAATATGTGGTGTACATCTTCCACTACAGTCCATCCCACTACCCAGTCATCCCAGTTCCCCCCACGGTAGACAGTAAACCAATGAGCTTCCCTGGTGGGTACCCCGTTCTCTGAGAAATGCCCTCCCACCTACGTGGTCCCTGCCACATGCACCTCTCCCTGGCCACTGCTGTTGGAACAGAGGTGGTGCTACAGTTTGGATCTTGAATGTCCCCCAAAGTCCTACGTGGCCCAGGGTTCTGTTAGTAGGAAGGGCTGGGGCCTGTTGGAGGTAGGACCTAGTGGGAGGTCTTCAGGTCATGGGGGGCATGCACTTGAAAGGAATTGTGGGACCCTACTCCGTGTCCTCTTTCTCTCTTTGGCACCCTGGCAGGGAGGTTGAGCAGCTTTGCTCCATCACGTGCTGCCACCAAGATGTGCATCAGCTGACTGAGGGGAGGTGCCCCATTGGCTGCCCATTGACCAATCAGATTCTTTCTTCTGGGAGTTTTGATTCACTCTTGATGTTGGGTCCACACCTGGGAGGTCTCATCCAGGTTGGAGTGAACATTTTTTGGACCTAGAAAATGTTGAACAGAGAAAGCCAGTCTGCAGAGAAAAGATTTAAACCTACTGAGAGAGGCTGAGATAGAAGACCCAGAGGAGAGGCAGGGAGCTCAGGCAAGCAGCTGTGTGGGTCTCTGATGCCTTTCTAGTGGTTCCACTTTGAAGCTCCTATGGGCCCTGGTTATCATCCTCAGCCCTGAGCACAATGAGATTGTATATAACCTTCCAACAAATTCATCAGCATTATTGTTGTAAGTAAATAATCATTGACTGATACACTCAGGAAGACATCACCTGTTTTCTGCCACACTTGTTCAACGCTGAAAGACTCACCCCTTCCCCTCACCCACCCTGAGATCTAACTTGACTCCTTCCTTTCCTGATATTTCTCTCTTCCATGTGTCGTGCTTCCTTTCAGTGTCTCTGGTTCTAGTTGCCATCACTGTGTCCTGGTGACCAGCAGGTGGGTGTACTGTGTAACTTAGACCACACTTGCTCAGCCTACTTTGATGGAGGCTTTTAGCCTATTGGCCTTTAACTAGTCATTCAACAAATATCCATCAAGCTATAGCCCAATCCCAGCATAGGTATGTTAAAAAAAACAACAGGAAAACAAGAGAAATAAACAAACTTTGGAAAACCAAAAAGCAAATGCAAGTCCACTTTCTTATTTTGCTATCACATTTGAGAAGCAATCTCATGTGCTCCCAACCCTGAATGCAACTGGGAAGTCGTGTTATACCAACAACCCAACTGAAAAGAAGTTTCAACACAGCCCGGCTTTTACTTGCTTGCTGTAGAGGATGATTAGCTAATTGCTTCTCATTAAGGGAAACAATCCCCAGATAATCCCCCAAAGAAGTGGAAAGGTAGCGGGACCACTGTCGGAGCTGGTTACCCTTACCTCCTCGCAGCTGCCTTGACCCAGCCAGGCAGGGAGACCCTATTTTTATTGGGTGCCCTTTTAGTATGTGGAAAGGAATCCCAAAGAAACATCTTCCACCCCCACAGGCTCTATTTTTGCCTGACAATAATAGATTATATCCAATAAAAGTAATAACAATAGATTATACTATAATAATAGATTGTCTCAATTTTAGTACTTCTACGATGATGAGATTATAACTATAGCATAATAAAGTTGAACTTTTAAAATCCTGTAAAAATCATCCACCCCATTAAGGTCATCAACAGTCCTTTTTTTCCTATTATCTTCCACAGGTGATGTTTTTACCTTTGCATATCACCTTTCACAGGTAGTATTTTTACATAGATTGACCCTCGCATACATAGTGGGTTGTAATTTACTATCTGGGCCGACCAGCCGCTCTCTCAAATATAAGCAACAGGCTCATATTACCTATGCATGATCTCCAGGCCCATCCAAAACCTAACCCAATTAAGACCACAACGAGCGCCCATTTGTCCCTCCTCTAATCCTTCAGCTCCCCTGTAGAATCTGTCACATGCAGAGCTGCAGAGTGGTGACTCATGGGTGCCCACAGGGCCCACTGCAGAGCCAAGCAGGTCCCTTCCGGCAGGCACACCACTCCTGAGGCACATTGCCTCTTCTACCTGGATGCGCCAGCCACACTGTCATCCCTCAGCCACACTGCCACCGCCTTCCATGCCTCCCCAGAGACCACAGAACTTTGTGCCTTTGCAGAACCACAGCTCTTTTCCATCCTGGAAGACATAGCACCTAAGACAAAATACAGCATATAGCAGGTGCTTAAAAACATTGGAAAGAATGAATACATGAACCAATGCTTAGTGGGTGGACAATGAGCTATCGAGCACCCCCGTCTCTTCTTCCTTACCTACTTCCTGTCTCCCACGTTCCTCTACCACCCTTGCCAACCCAGAATGGGGAGTGGGGCTCATTCCCCAGACACCCAAGTCAGGGCCCTGCACCCTGCACACACACTGACCTCATTGTAGGCCTCTCAGTGGTTCCGTGTTGAGGAAGGAGCACCCAGGGCTGTGCCACAGCAGGCAACTCCTTCTCTCTTCCTCTCTGAACTCTAGCATCCCTCCCACCTTGCCATCTCACTGAGTGCTCCCCTGGCCCTATGCACCGGAAGTAGATATTGACCATTTTCTGTGCCCTAAATACCAAGACAAATCAGAGAAATGTCCTGTCCTCCAAGAAGGTCATAATTTGGTGGGGCACAGAAATGAAAATAGATAAATAGTCACCCTTCCATATCCACAGTTCTGCATCCATGTATTCAACAAGTGCGGACAGAAAACATTTGAGAGAACTGCACCTGTACGGAACCCGTAGAGGTTTTCTCGTCACTGTTGCCTAAACAACACAATATGGCAACTATTTACGTAGTCTTTGCATTGTATTAGGTATTATAGGAAGTCTAGAGATGATTTAAACTCGATAGGAGGATGCCTGCAGGTTATATACAAATACTACACTGTCTGATATAAGGGACTTGAGCAGCCACAGACCAGAGGATCTGCAGGGGATCCTGGAACCAGCCTCCTGCAGATGCTCAGGGATCACGGTCCAGGAAGAAACCACGGAGCAGAAGGCTGAGGAGCCTCATCGCGGAGCTCAAATGGCACCTCTAGCTGTGGGCAGGAGTTAACTCACCATGCTGCGCTCGGGTGCCTCAGCGGGGTGAGGTTCTCATCCAGAGTAGACACCTAAGGCTGAACTTTGCCCTCCTCCTGTGTGAGCCATGAAGGTGCATCCCTAGCTTCCTAGGAGACAGGTCCGCGGGCTCTGGAGAGTCGAAACTCTCCTCCCTCTGGAAGCATGAGGCTTGCAATACTGCCCGAGATTGCCAGGAGCAGGGGAGACATGTTCATGTGAAAGAGACAGAAAAAGGCTCGGATGACCCTCGGATGACCCTCGGATGACCCACTTTCGCACGCGGACAGCAGCTCCTCAGGGAGCACCATGCACCTGCTGACACATCCAGCGCCCCTCAGGGACAGTGCTCATTCCCCAACCCTCCGCATGGAACCTGCAAGGGCCTGGAGCCTTCTCGGCTGGTGGCTGGGGAGACAGCTCAGAGAAGAGGAAAATGACCGGGACTCTTACCCTTAAGATTGACTTCATCTTGCTTCAAATTTTGTTTGGCAAAATGACATTGGAACATGTTTATGGATTAAATAATCCCACCTCTGAGAATCCATCTCTGGAAATAAACCTATGCACAGATAATAAAGCTGTGGGCACCAAAGAAGTCCCAGCGTCTTTCAACCAAAAGTTGCAGTTAGAGTGCACGAGGCAACTGATTCTTTTTTATGGAAAAAACTTGCAGTGCACCCACTAAAAATTATAGTTCAGTCCAGCTTTTAAAACCTGGGGAAACCGTGTTGTGATACTGAAGGGGAGGAAGAGAAACTCGTGCTGTGTGTGTGTGTGTGTGTGTGTGTGTGTGTGTTAGAGAGAGATTGGGGATTGAAACTGGGGCACTATACCACTTAGCTTAGCTACTGATCCCAGACTTTGGAATGTTATTTCGAGGCAGGGTCCTGCTAAGTTGCCCAGGCTGGATCACAAGTTCAAGATCAGCTTAGGCAACTTAGCAAGATCCTGTCTTGAAAAACGAAAAGGGCTAGGGAAGTAGCTCAGGTAGAACACTCCTGGGTTCAATTCCCAGTACCAATAAAAACTTTATTTTTTTAATAAGAACTTACCAGCACTGACAGTGCCAGGCACTATTTTGGTTGCTAGAGATGCAGGATTAAATAAGACAGATGAGGTTCCTGCCTTCAGTGAACACATAGTCTAGTGACCGACATTAAACAACGGAAGTGTATGATAAGAGTCAAAAAGAATGTGCTATCATTGGAACCGGGTTTGCCCAACAGTAACGGAAATACAACTACGGTGATAAAAACAAATGAAGGTTTTGTCTCTGACAAAAGACAGGTCTAGAAGTGGGCATCCCTGGGCTGGAATGATGGCTTCCACGAAGTCCTCAGGAGCCCAGGGTTTTTGCCATTCTTCTGTTCTAACATCCTTAACACAGATGCTCAAAATAGGTGCTACAGCTCCAGACATCACATCTGTGCTCCAGCAAGATAAGGGTGCAAAGAAAAAAAATGCAAGCAGAAAAAAGCAACTCAACTCCTTTTTAATTTTCTGGAAGATTTACCAGCAACCCCCAAGATGCCAGGAAGGCTGTGAAATGTGGTCTTTTAACTGTACATATTACTTCCCCATCAAACCAGCCTGTTTTTTTTTTTTTAAAGAAGAAAGTAATCATGGATGTCAGGAAGGAGCCAGCAGACTCTGTCCCAGGTGATGTTGTGAGGGCAAAACACAGGAGGATTCAACCAGGGCAAGGTAGGCAGGTCAGGAGCGTGGGCTGGGAGTCTCATTAAAGCTGAAGGCTGGAGGGTATATGGGATCCAGATGAGCAGGAGGGCTGGGGGAAGTCCAGGCCTAGAAGAGCCCTGGGGCAGCAGAGACTCAGGCAGCAGGCTGGAGACCCGGCTTCAGACTCTGCAGGTGTGTCCCATCCCCTCGGAGACTCTCAGCCGTAAGGTGAGCGCTCTGCACTCAGACCCTGTGAAATATTTACAAGGGCTGTGTAGGAGAGGCTGCGGCAAGGCGAGGCCACTGCCCTTCATCCATAGCCCTGTTCTCTCGGGGCTTGCAGGCAAGAGGGACACAGGATACCATTTGCAGGCCGTAAGGGGAGAACTGGATCAGCCACAGAAACCAAGCCCCACTGGAGGGTTCAGAGTTCATGTCTGTGCGTGGTCAGAGAGTAACCAGGACAAGTCCTGGCCTCCCAGTGACCCTGGGACTTTCCATGGCTGGGCCAACAGCTCTTCCTTCAGGAGTAGAGGGAAGGGCTGCAAAAACCGCTCAAGGCTTCTCCTTAGACGCAGTTCTTAAACCCGGGGGATGCTCTGCCACTGAGCCACCTCCTCCACCCTTTTTAGCTCTTATTTTGAGGCAGGGTCCAGGCTGGCAGTGTGGCACAGTGGGAAGCTGCTGGACGGTGGCTGCTGCCTCCACCGCTGCTATTGAGAAGTACAGCTGAGGTGGCCTCATTTCACAGAGGAGGAGACTGAGCCCCTACAGGCAGCGGGACCAAAGTCACATGGCCACAGGCTGAGTCTGGGGCTTTCAGGTGACTCCGCCATCCTCCTGCCTCAGCCTCCTAGTTGCTGGGTTCCCAGGTGTGCACCACCGCACCTGCTTTGAATATGGAACCACATGGTGAGGTGGGGGGAGAGGCCAGGGGCAGTGGGTCCCGGAAAAATAGCCACTTCCAAGGCACGTTCTGCAGGTCACCGCTGCACGGTTTGCACGCAGGATCTCACTTAGTCCTCGTGACCACCATCAGCTACTCCCCACTCACAACTAGGGAAGCTAGCTAGGGAAAGGAGCGTGTCCCCAGGATGATTTGAAGAGATTCTGAGCACTGGATGACAGGATGCTGGCAGGAGTCATCTGAAAGCCCCAGACTCCGCCTGTGGCCATGTGACTTTGGTCCTGCTGACTGCTGGGGCTCAGTCTCCTCCTCCGAGAAATGAGGGCACCGTGCTTCTCAGTAGTAGCAGTGGCGGCGGCCACCGTCCAGCAGCTTCACACTGTACCACACTGCAACTCCATCGCAGCCCTGCCAAGAAACCAAGCCCCAGTCTACAGTCGAGGCTCTGTGGCTCTGCCCACCGCCGCGGCCGCCTCAGGAAGGTCCTACCGAGACCAGTCCTGTGCCAGGATGGGTGTGGCCACCGTTTCACCTCTGCCCTCCTGGCCGTGTGGAGCAGGGGGAGGTGTGGAGCCGTGTTCGCGGCTAGCAGGCCGCCTGTGGGAAGACACCAGAGGAGCCTGTCACATCATTACTATTCAGGCCAAAACACCTCCCTGTGTTTCGACAATTACAATCATAATTAGTCGCCATCACAGTGGAACGAGCCCGCTGTGGTTTCAAAATCACAGTGACTGCTTTATTTAGCTGAAACAACCACAGCCAGGGACCTCTGGGTTCTGTGTCAAAGAAAATGCCTGGGCTTTGGCCCCACAGTCCTCTTAGCTGGTCTCCCTCCTAGTTCCACAAACACATACCCACTCCTCCCAGAGACCACCATGTTAGGTGGCTTCACGGGGGCTCTTGCGCACAGCCTCCACGCTCGCCTCTGCAGCTTATCCTGCCTGCTTATGCTTCATCAAACCTGCTGTTCTTGGAAGTCCAGCCTGGGAATGCCTCCTCCTCCAGGAAGGCCTCCCTGACTGCTCCAGCTCCACTGCCTCTCCCACCACCCGACCTCCAGGGCTTCTCCATATGATTGGCTCCCTTGCCTCTCATGTGGGGGCTGGGAGCAGAGAAGAGATAGATGATGTGGAACAGGAGGGGAAAAGATGGCTCACCACACAGTCCTGTGCTCCAGGAAAGAGCCAGGACAGGTTGGAGGGAGGGTAATGGAGCCAGGTCAGAGGATCCTGCCTGCTCAGGCGTGGTGGAGTCTCTGCTGAGCTGAAGCTGTGTGAGCCTGAGGACTGGGCAGGGAGGATGACCATGCGGCCTGGGGCAAAGCCTGTTCTTGCTCGGCAATGCTGAGCTAAGAGAGTGCTTTCCTGCCAATGGCTCCTGATCGTAAATCCAGGACTTCTAGGACAGTAGGGGCAAGGACAAGAGGCTCCCAAGATCCTGGGGGGCAATAAGTAGCTCCCTTGCTAAATCTGAGAGGAAATGTTTAGTTTTTCTTAAGAGAATACAACATGATGGGCTGGAGTGGTGGCTTGGTGGTTATGGCACTTGCCTGGCATGCACGAGGACGCAGGTTCGAGCCCCAGCACCACATACACAGCTAAGTGTTGGAGCAACAAAAGCGCAGATGAAAAACTAAATAAAATTGATTTCTTCCTCTCTTTCTCACTGTCCCTCTCTCTTTATAATAAGAGAGAGAGAGAGAGAGAGAGAGAGAGAGAATACGACTTGGTGTATTTCTACCGAATAGGCTTATAATTGGAATCCAGTGATAAAGTTGGACACTGAGGGCTGAATGCCATTGAGGGTTGATTCCAGGAGAGAAAGAGGAGGCCCAGCAACAGTCAGCCTGGCCCAGGGAGGCTGGGCCAGGGAGGCATCAGGGAGCACCCAAGAGAAGCATGTACTTCAGGAGGTGACCTCCTCTGCCACCTTCTCTCCAGCCTTGCCCTCTGAAGAGCCTCCGGCTGCCCCAGCCCAGCTGGAGAATTACAGGGTGACTCCAAAAACCAGGCTTCTATTTTAGTCTCTGGGGCTGCCGTAGCAAAATAGCCTGAGTGCCTTAAGCAACCGAAGTTTATTTCTGACCACTCTGGAGGCTGCAAGTCCAAGGTCAAGGCTGCAGCCCATTCTTTTAAAGTGAGGGCTTCTCTTACTGGCTTGCAGATCACTGTCTTCTCTGCATATGCAGAGAGAAAGAGGGAGAGATTGATTTCTGGTCACCTTACTTGTAAGGGCACCAATCTCACCGGATCAAGGCCCCACCCTGATGACCTCATGTAACCTTAACTGTTTCCTGAGAGGCCCTAATAGGAGGACACAAACATTCAGCCCATCTTATCAGGACACCCTCACAGCCTTCCTGGGGAGCAGTTGTCCAGGGAGGTGAGGTGTGGGCAGCTCATCAGAGGCTCCCACCAGGGTGTGACATGGGAGGAGAAGCATCATGCTCTCTCAAACTTTCCCTCCTCTGAGTTCTGTTCTGCCTATGTGGCCAGCTGTCAACTGGTTTTCCACTGAGCCCACTAAATATGCCACTTAACCCTGTGCAAGGCATTAGTGTCCAATATTCCAAACCAAAGCCAAACATCATAGCAAAGTAGGTGGTCAGGGCTTCTCAGCTGACCTCCCAAGGCCTCCACTCCCTCTCCCGCGAAGGTCACCTTGAACTGGCTTCCGTTCAGCTCCAGCATTCTATGGTTCCAAGAAAAGCTTTTCAGGGGTTGTAAGCGGGGGCTCAGGACAAACTACGCATTTTCCATTCGTTCTTTACACATATGAAGCTAGAGGCCTGAGATAAAAGGATCAAGAGGCATCCCCACCAACTCCAGCAACGTGTGGGCAGAGCCAGCCCACTGTCCTCCGAAGAGGCTCAGGCCAAGAGGAAGGAAAAGGAGGGGCGGTGGCAGGGAGACTCCCGAGGCAGCCCCAGAGGCCTGCAAGCTGGAGTCACCTGTTCAGCCTGGCAGGCAAGTGGAGCCAAGAACGGCCCTGAGGCAACCTGGAGCCTGCCATCCTCTCAGTCTGCAGGTATTGGCAGGAGCTGGCCCAGGTCTGAGCAGCCCCTCTCCCTGGAGGGCCACACTCACTGCTGGCTCTGCTCTGGCTGCCAACTCCTGAGTAAGCCCAGCCTTGACCACTGATGGGCCTGACCGAGCTGCCCAGGCCTCCCTCAGCCTTTATCTGCTTGGGCTGCAAATCCCACTCGCCTGCCCCAGTCCTCAGAGCTGTTCTCATCCTTGGATTTCCTACAGCCCTTAACCTGCTGTGCCACCCAGGCTGCTCAGGGTTCCACTTCATAGAATAGTTGCTGATGGAATGATTGACGATAGAACAGAAGCAAAGAGCTGGGGAGGTCCAGAAGGAGAAGCCAGAGAAGTGTCTGGCTGACTTTCATCAACCCCCAATCCGTGGCACCCAAATAGACCTGTAGCCAACTGTAGTCCTGCTGACTCAAAAACTGTTCCCAGAGTGCTCACTTCAAGCTAACGCAGGCGTAAACAACTGCGGGCAGCCCCTCACATCAAAGTGGTCACAAACCAGCCAAAAGGGTGGACATTAACCAAATACTTACATGATGAATAGCTGAGATCAAGGAAGCACGAGACGCTAAGACAAAGCACTTCTCCGGGCGCGCTCACCTGTGGGGGCACCATGGGAAGCTCACAGAAAAAGTGACATGTTAGGAGACCTAGTGATGGCTTTAGTGGGCGGATAGGAAACTGGAAACCACCTGTGCAAGGGTCCTGAGGCAGGAGGGAACACGGAACACTTCAGAAATCTGGGGACCATCACTGTGGTTGGAGCTCAGAGTGAGGCAGGTAAGAGGGACGGTGATGCACCTGGAGAAGCAGCAGGGCCTCCCCGCCAGCAGACCCACTCCAGTCTGGGCATGTAGGGAGCCTGAGAATGGCTCTCGCATTTGTCCGTGGTGATTTATCTCCCTGGCCTAGACCGCCCCCCTCTAAACGACACCCCACAAAAAGATCTGCTCTTCTTGTCTGCGAGTCAAGCCCGATTAACATCCTACCTCTGCACTCCAGGAATGGCTGTGGCGTTTTTCCGTCCATGTCTCT